>RQTK01000055.1:221860-224360 GCA_003991915.1 Elysia chlorotica | reverse complement strand
TTTTGTGTTCATTGTGGTACAGGGGACTCTTTTACAAAGCACACACAAAAAGGGGGAGACGAACTGTCGCAGGTGGTAGAGCGTTGGTTTTCCAATCGCAGGTCTAAAGATACCATCGGCGGAATTTATGTTTCGGATTTCGTCTCCTACTGGTTGGAACGGTGTATAATGTGAGCGATTGAAACGGGAGTTAAAGTATCCCCGCATTGTCTCGCGTGTTGCATCAAGTAAAATTGCCAGGCGTTAGTCTTGTGACCCGTGGTTGTATATTATCCTCCCTGGAAACCTAAATGTCGTAAAACTAGGAAAGGGGTTTCTCCTACAAGAAATAAATCGGACCTATTAAATACACTCACCTGCAACAAATACTGGGATTGCTGTAACCAATCCAGTGATAGCCAATGTTCGGGTTCGTGAGCAGACACAAATATATTTGTAGGCCCTGGAATAAGAATGTTGAGATGTACAGGCTTTGTTAAAATGCACAACGATCATAATAATATTCAACATTGTCGTAACGAGCAATCTTATGATTAAATCCACGCATTCTACCCGCAACTGATTTGGTACTAAAGAAAGCAAAAACAAAAGTCTAGACTTCCATAGGAAAAAACAAAACAAAACAAGAATGAGTAATTTTTTCCAGCAAAGTATAACGAAAAATATGGTTTACTTTGGACCGGATAAATGTAAGATATACGAAAAATATGGTTTACTTTGGACCGGATAAATGTAAGATAATTTTTTAACATATCGTTTTTTGTTGTTGTTTATTTGATAGAAATCCTTATAATAAGACTTTCTTTTAATACGTATTAAATAGTTTGTTTGATCAGGCTTGCAATTTCACATAACAATGCTCTTAACCGCTTGCGCAAACTAATCCATTAAACCTCTTTAAAGCATGCTAGATTAGCTTAATACGATCATTAAAGAAACGCCAATCATGGGATGCCAAATTTTTTAGCCAAGTCTTTTGATTTAGATGTTCGATTACCTTTGATTTATAATGCAAAAACTTGCCAAAGGCAAACCTAAACAACTTTAACCTAAGCATGAGCAACGATTTGTTTAAAAGATGTTGATTTGGGGGGAAAAAGGCGACGGATACCGCGGGGCTCGAATTGGTTACATTAGTTAAAAGATCCGCGGTCTAAATGCACCACACGGTAAAAATACACTCCGTTATCTAAATAATTGTATCAGCTCTGTATTGCATACTGCAACACTTCTTGTGAATGTATTGATAAGGCATTGTCATTATGCATTATGGTCCTGGGCCATTGTTAAAGTCTAAATGGATAGAAATATCTTTGAAAATTTAGGTTTTAAATCTTAGTTCTTGGTGAGGTTTGGGAGATTATGTCATACGCAGGGATCATTCGTCGAAGGCCCTTCATGAAAATATTTAAAGCTTGTTTTCACACTTAATATAATGAAGTCTTCCTTCTATCTACCTACTTACCTACACAACTACCTATCTTTCTATCTATCGACCAACCTCTCTCTCTCTGTCTCTCTCTGTCTCTCTCTGTCTCTCTCTCTGTCTCTCTCTGTCTCTCTGTCTCTCTCTCTCTCCCACCCTCTCTCTGTCTGTAGTGTGCGTATCCTGACATTAATTTTTAGAAACATAAATTAATAAGGTAACAAACATATGTTGAGGCTCCTTACATCAAACACTCTATCTATCTATCTATCTATCTATCTATCTATCCCCGCACACATAGGCAGCGCACGTACCGACTCCTTCAGCAAAAAGTAAAACGATTACATCATTAGGCCTCCCCCGGGCAAAGTGCCCGATACGTTTCTTCCACAGCTTTGGCGGATCCAGTCATACAATCGATCTTCTTGTATCTCTCTACATTAATCACCTCACCCCTGCCCCAATGCCAGACTCCTACCCTCCTCCCTCCTCGCATACAAACTCACTCAACCAGAATAGCCTTTGCTTTGTTTTCTTTTTTTTTCTCCTTTTGCTTGCCGGACCATCAAAAGTTTTACTATTATGGCCTCGAGATAAAGTTAGATCTTTGTACTACCTCCATCACCACCACCCTCCCTTTATTTCCTTTTTAAAAAATTGAGCTTTACATTTTGTTATATTTTTTGTGTGTTTTCATCTGGCATGAATGTTTTCCTTCGGCGATGGAATTCGATGAGAAGTTTGTAAAGAAGTTTGTATAGCTTGGTTTTATTGATTTCGAGGACGACTTACACAGAACGCATCGCAAGGGGCTCTCTTTGAAGGGCGAACGAGAGCTCACATCGCCAGCGAAGTGCTACAGGTTGAGTATCGTAGTTCACATAAGATCGACTGAACATTTTACCCTCCGCTCTAACATAATTATTTCAGTTAAGCACCGAGGCGTGTTGCCCGAAAGTATGATGTGCGTAAACGAGCCTTCGAACATTCGTCTAATTAATAATGTACCACACCATGCCCGGATCCAGTGTGGTTGAATGGTCCCATTATGGTATTGCCACAAAGAAAATAGAA
>RQTK01000055.1:207886-221048 GCA_003991915.1 Elysia chlorotica | reverse complement strand
TCTTCTTCTTCTTCTTCTTCTTCTTCTTCTTTTTTTATGTTTGTATTTACTCCAATACATGGGGGAACAAAAAAAATAATATTTCAATTGGTCCTCTTTAATTAGTAAAGATTAAAATTAGACGAGGGCATCACATAGTTCATTCCTTTGATGACGGCCTCTTACTTCAAAATCTTTCTGAGATGGAAAAACATTTTATATCGGGCTGTTTTTATGCTTTTCATACACAAAACCGTATATCTTTATTTTGTGTTGAATTAACCTTATACGGTATAAACCAAAATATTCTAGAACACGTTTAGTATTTAATAATCTTTTACGTAAATGAGCCTAAAAAAAACAAACTATATTTGAACTCAATGAATTTTACCGATTTACTATTCTCGTTGTTAAAGTAATGATGTCTTATCCAGGTGAATTTGGAATTCTCACCTGTCATATCCATCAGTCAAATCCAGAACTTTGGACACGAAAAAGCATTGCATGGAGCATACGAGGAAGCACGTCAAAGATGCTACTAAAACGTAGGCCATCAGAGCGACCCCTGTCCCCAACAAGCCGTTGTCTCGAAGATCTCTCCCATCCTCAGTGTTATCACCTATCAGATCACCCAAGAGCTCAGCGTCGTGTCCCTTTGACTGGAGAAAACTGCGAGTGTCCTCTAACACTCTTTTTATATCTCTGCCTCCGTTCGTTGTGTTAGTGAAGGTGAGACTGGTGACTAAATTTGCTTTGGTAGATTTCCTTTGAGAAGAAAATCTATTGCCAGTGATACTGCTATTGTTACTGTTGCTGTTGAAGAAGGCGCACATAAGGATCAAGGATGAGAGCATCAGCACCAAGGATGACACAGAAAACACGCCGAGGCTGTGAAATGAACGTTGTGCAAGATGAGAATTATACTTCACGTCTATAAGACATTAACACCTGTCCTGTTTTCAATGTATTATTTTGTTTAAATATTTTTCTTGAGAAAAAGCCCTGTCTATTCTTTTTTGTTTGTTCTATGTTTTGTTGGCATGCCCTCTTAATATCAGTTTCTGTTTGGACGGCGTAAACTGTTGGTTTGAGAGATGTCCTTGTATATTTCCTGATTTTGGACTACGAGTTAGTGATGGTAACCTATCGATAGTTTGGGGACATTCCTATACAACATGTAATTATTAAAAAAACATCTTAAAACACCTGTCGCCGATGTTTAATATATTAACTATTATTCATATAAGAAAGTTAGCTAGCATACAGTTCTCATTCTCATACAACAGTATTATAATCTAAAATGGAATAATTATGGCTGCCCTACCATTTCATAAAGATTTATGTTAACTAGTTCAAAGACATACGCTGTTTTATATAGGGCATACACAAGCTCTGCTTCTACTGCTTTTTAGTTTTTCAAGCAATAGCGTTAGATATTAGTAAAAAAAAAAAAGGTTTAAAAATTCAAGTCTGTTTACTGTGCGTATGCAGGACAGTAACATGTATCGATTTAGCCCTGTTCAAGTTATGGAAATGCTTATAATTTAAGAAATATTAAAATTAAAGTAAAATAAATGTTATAGTTTCCATCCAAATGACACAACTGTAAGTTCTGAAATCGCAATCCTAATAAAAGAAAGTAAAACAAATGATTATTACCTTTACCGTACATATACATTATATACATTGATGTGTAAGGCCAAGGAAATAATCATAAGGTATTTAATGAGCTATGCGATACCTCTTGATGAAAAGCAAGAAAACCCAAATGACACAACTGTAAGTTCTGAAATCGCAATCCTAATAAAAAAAAAAGTAAAACAAATGACTATTACCGATACAGTGCTTATACATTGATGTGTAAGGCCAAGGAAATAATCATAAGGTATTTAATGAGCTATGGGATACCTCTTGATGAAGGCCTCGAGATGTAGTGGCTTGTCCAAGCTTGGGCTGAGCTCTCCGCTGGGCGAACTCTGGTAACTCTGGTGTGACAGGATGGGGCTTCTCGTGGAAGATAAGAATGTAACAATAATTATGTTACTAGTCGGATAACGGCCAAAAAATCGACACGGAGAAGGGAACTGGACGGCTACATAAAAGCCATAGGGACTTCGTATAGAGAACTAGAGGTTCTCGTGAATGTAAAAAATAAAATAAAATTGATAGGATATAAGTTACACGTCAGGTTAAGGGTAAAGGCGACATGGATCAGGGAGGTTGAGGGAAAAAAACAACAACAACAAAAACAGACAAACATAGAAAACAAGAGGTTTTAGCATGTGGCAGAGTGGAATAGAGACATAGAGGTTTCGGTCTTTGCTGCACACTTAACTGAGAGGCAAATTAATAAGAGGCAGAGAACAATCGGAAAAATGTGTTTAAATACGAGTACTTTATGTAAGTAGGACATGGAAGCCTTCTCCATATAGGATCATCCAGGGGAACCTAGGAGACGTTAAACCCAGAGAGAGGGAGAGAACTCTCTCGCTCACTTTATAGAGAACAAGTGACTTGGAAGCTCAACTGCAGAGCGTCTGGCTTATATATGGGAGGTCCCAAATGATTGCTTTATTCCCTACGTGTTCTGTCGGTGTCAGTATAATTTGATTGGTTGAGACAGAAGTCCTAGAACATGATTGTATGATGTATCCCAGTTTTGCCTCTGTGTATCACCATGTAGAATTGCCAGAGGCTAGTGTTGGATAAGATCTGCAATATAGCGTAGAAAATTAAAGAGAATATTTTGGGCTATACATAATCAGCCTACGAGCCAACAATGCAATGTGCAAACTATTTTGGGGTCATTTTTTTTTAATAAAATGCATGAAAATGTCAAATACTAAGCAAGTTTGTATTGTTTCAAAAATTGGGGGTGCTCATCGCAAGGCGAGCATATTCAATATTATACCTCAATTTGGCTCCCATTCCACAATTGTATCTATTTCAGTAACTTGGCGAAAATAGCGAACTTTTTAAGTATATTCTACCTTATTAATAGATGTGTATAATTATGACGAGCAGAGAGTGAGAGAGAGAGAGAGAGAGAGAGTATGATTGCCTTATATTCCCTACTTGTTCTGTCGGTGTCAGTATAATTTGAAAGGTTGAGACAGAAGTCCTAGTACATGTATCCCCGTTTTGCCTCTGTGTATTACCATGTAAAATTGCCAGAGGCTAGTGTTGGATAAGATCTGCAATATAGCCTAAACACTTGAAGATAATATTTTTTCTGGAAATACATAAAAGCCTACGAGGCAACTATGCAATGTGAGAATTATTTTGGGGTCTTTGAAAAAAGTGCGTGTCAAATATTAAGAAAGTTTGTATTGTTTCCAAAATTGGGGGGCTCATCGCAAGGCTCAATAGTATACCTCACTTTGGCTCCCATTCCACATTTGTATCTACTTTAGTGACTTAGCGAACTTTTCAAGTACACTCTACCTTATTAATAGATCTATATTATTATGACGAGCAGAGAGAGATGGATAGAGAGGGATACAGAGAAGAACGGAAGGAAGAGAGTAACAAAGAGAGAGGACAGAAAGAAAGGAAGAAAGAAAGAAGGGGATAAGAGAAGAGAATAGAAGAGAGTGAGTGTGTGAGAGAGAGTGAGAGAGAGAGAGAGAGAGAGAGGGAGAGAGAGAGAGACAGAGGGAGAGACAGAGAGACAGAAAGAAAAGCTACAAAAAGTTTCAACAACACTCATTTTTTATTTATTTGTATCCAAATAATCTCTAAAAATCCCTTTAACGATTTTTATATTAAAAGTACAAAATTATGCAAATAACCAACAACATCAACAACAACAACAACAACAACAACAACAACAACAACAACAACAACAACAACAACAACAACAACAACAACAACAACAACAACAACAACAAAAACAAAATGCACCCAGGAATAATTGGTGTAGAGAGTACAAAGGCGGGTCTAGTATTGCAGCCTATCACTCAGATAATCAAGATCAATTATTACAGCCTCAAAACGATGACAATAAACAAAACAAGAGAGGTGACCTTCTTCCACTTGCTCAAGTAATCCCAAAAGAGATTAATCTCACAGGCTATCGGATTTTATGTTCATCGTTTGAAAGGCCGCGGACTAATCAAGCTTCGAAATAAAAACATAATTTTTTTTTATTAACAATAGTAAAGTATGCTCTCTAAAGATTTATAAAGAACCATCCACTTATTCACACACAAAAACCCCAATAATAACAACCGCTCTGTATCATAGGCCTTTTGAAACTTCTGCTCTAGCGAATAATTATTTGAAATGAATTGTTTAAATAGTTGTAAGAAAAAACTTCTTCTCTCGCAGTCTTTGACGGAGAAGGAAGAATCAGAAACAGTTGAAAAACTTCATAAAATTATTTCTTTTCCACCAAGAGAGTTATGCAACCTGGCAAGGACAAAGTGTTTAAATACTGTTTTAACCACTATGTGGAAACATGGCAGATCTCACATTCTTTTTTATTTTCTTGAAGTTGACAAAATAATAATCATACTCGTAGCTTTGGGATAGTTCCCTCAAAATAAGACTGAACACTTTATTGGTATGGCAGTAGGAATAAGTTCAAGGTTTTGTCGAACCTTTTAAAATAAAAATAAGTCTTCAAAATTTGTTTCACTCCAGAAAGACTGTTATTAGTCTATTCCAAACAAAAACTCGTAATGCTAAAGAGCTTTTGCTTAAGTCTACTTCATCTATGATTTGCATCAATTTTTACTTTTTCATATAATTTCGCCTGTGTGCATAATTACGAGTACTTATACGTTCTCTTTGACAATATATCTCTTTTTATCTACCTCATCATCTGTTCTACGCTCGTTCTGGTCCTATTTTGTCTTCCAGGGTTTCACTTACTTTTCATATTTCTTTATTAAAGGCATTTCACTGTCACTTTTATATTACAAAACTTGATTATAAATAGCTAAATAAGTATAGCATCAGTGTGACCAAACCCATTGCATTGCTTTATTATCTCAGAAATGCGAATGCTTAAAAACACCGTTCTTATCGTAATAAAGTCTTCAGGGAAAGTATCCTTGAACTCAGTTTAAATAAACCCCGTTTCATATTTCTTAGCTCTCAATCCCAAGGAGTATTTATCCCGATCCATTTTCTGTACCAATTCCAATCGGTGCCTTAGCGTGCTCTGATCAATCATGTACGTTTATCGATTCCACCCAGTTGAACGACTTCGCCTCTCCTCCCCCGCACGCCAACACTTACATCATAAACTGTGTGTTGTTTTTTTTTTGCAGAAATCTGTTGTTGTTGTTGTTGTTGTTGTTGTTGTTGCTGTTGTTGTTAATGGTGATGATGATGGTGGTGGTGCGTTTTTTCTTCATTCACACGTTTGAATAAAACAAACAATTGCAATCATGGTGTTCGATTATTTAATATTGTGTTGACATTTACTCCGCAACAGTTATTGTCTATGCTATTTATTCAGAAATAAATCACAAGTATGTGACTATAAGCGTAATAAGTTGTCTACCACCTTTACAATTGCTCCGAAGCTCTTCTTTCTTTAGAAGACGAAAATTCACTTTGCCGCGTCAACGAACACGAAGCTCCTCAGCCTCTAATGACCTCAAGCTGATCTGCATTGACTGTCGTTACGTCTTCAGGCTTAAGTCATGACTATAGTGTATCGGTAATAAGCACAACGATGCTATTAACTTAGACCCTTGAATAATGGTAGTTTCTCATAAAATCTACTATTATTAGTCCAGGGTCTAAGTTTTAGCACATTTGTACTTACTACCTATATGTGTTATCTTGATTTGAAGATTTGTTTTGTAACTAAGAAATATTAACTCATAAATGCATTGCTAGTGATAATAATAATCAAAAACACTCCCCAATTTTTTTTTATCTTGACAAAGAAGGTGTATGAATTGAAGACAGTAACTTATTAAGAGAGGCAGCGCGAATAATCTCAATTTTAAAACACACTTTTCCGCAATCACTGCCAATACGGTGTACATGGGTACCATGATTCCTCTAATACATTCCAACTAATCCGGAATCACTGCCACTAGGGTGTACCATGATTTCTCAAAAAAGTCCTACTTTTCTGGAATCGCTGCCAATACGGTGTACAATGATTCCTCTAATACAGTAATACTTTTCCGGAATCACTGCCAATACGGTGTACAATGATTGATCCAATACAGTTCTATTTTTCCGGAATCACTTTCAATACAGTGTACCGTGATTCCCCTAATACAATCCTACTTTTCCGGAATCCCTGCCAACAAGGTGTACCATGATTCCTCTAATACAGTCCTATTTTTCCTGAATCATAGCCAATACGGCGTAAAGTTATTCCTCTAATACAGTCCTACTTTTCCGGAATCACTGCCAATACGGTGTACAATGATTGATCCAATACAGTTCTATTTTTCCGGAATCACTGCCAATACGGTGTAACGTTATTCCTCTAATACAGTCCTACTTTTCCGGAATCACTGCCAATACGGGGTACCACGATTCCTCTAATACAGTCCTATTTTTCCTGAATCATAGCCAATACGGTGTAACGTTATTCCTCTAATACAGTCCTACTTTTACGGAATCACTGCCAATACGGTGTATAATGATTCCTCTAATACAGTCCTACTTTTACGGAATCACTGCCAATACGGTGTATCTTTTCCGGAATCACTGCCAATAGGGTGTACCATGATTCCTCTAATACAGTCCTACTTTTCCGGAATCACTGCCAATACGGTGTACCATGATTCCTCTAATACAGTCCTACTTTTCCGGAATCACTGCCAATACGGTGTACCATGATTCCTCTAATACAGTCCTATTTTTCCTGAATCATAGCCAATACGGTGTAACATCTCTAATACAGTCCTCCTTTTCCGGAATCACTGCCAATAGGGTGTGCCATGATTCCTCTAATACAGTAATACTTTTCCTGAATCACTGCCAATAGGGTATACCATGATTCCTCTAATACAGTCCTACTTTTCCGGAATCACTGCCAATACGGTGTACCATGATTCCTCTAATACAGTCCTACTTTTCCGGAATCACTGCCAATAGGGTGTACCATGATTCCTCTAATACAGTAATACCCTTTCCGGAATCACTGCCAATAGGGTGTACCATGATTCCTCTAATACAGTCCTTGCAATTCACACGACACTAACGGATGACATAACCACGCCCTTTAGCAGGCTCTTTCTAATCGCTCATTGGCTCCGTGAGTCTAAGAAAGAGCTATGATTGGACGCCGGTGCAGATTCCCTTACCTATCGGTTCCTTTTTTCGCTATGGACGCCGTTATCAGTCCTGGTTCTCTTGATGCATAATACAAGACTTCACATTCTCTCAAAGCTCTTACTACGATCTGTATGCATTGACACACAAAGCCTGTTTGTGTAGAGGGACTGCCAAATAGAGCTCTCCCATTGTTTGCCATGTGTCATGTACAAACGCAATGAGGTGTATAGATATCTTGGTGTGTGTGTTAGTGCTTCTGCTAATGGTGCTACAAAAAGCCACTATATACAGTTCTTTATTTCAATAAAGATAATTTTGTTTTAGGCTATTGAAACTACTATTTATGTTTGTATCGTGAAAACATATTAAAAATATTGGTAACGTATTATTATGCTGTTTGTATGCAACATAAATAACAATACAGGTATCAAAATAACAACAACAGCATTAGCAACTACAACAAATCAGTATGGAATAAAGGACTTAGCCACTAAACAGGTAGATAAAAAAAACTATTTTTGGTACAGTATAAGTAAGCTATATTAAAACAAAATTTGATAACAAAACCCCCCATTATTTTTAATTTTGTTTGCCTTAAAAGATTAACAAATGTGAAACAACAAGAAAAAGGTTATTAATAGTTTTCTACATCAAGATTTTAATACGCCATCTCTAAAATCTAAATAATGATATCAAACTAATGGTAACATTGCTGTTATATTTACTTTATTATTTCTACATGACGATTTCCGTACGCCATTTAGAAAAATAAAATTGGATACGTATACCAAACTGATGGTATCACTTCTGCTACTATAAATGCTCTCTATAAAATGCGTATGTATATAAACTGGGCCTTCTCTGAACCATACTAAGCCTTCCTCTCAATAGCCGAGCCTTGTGGGTGTGAGAGCTCTTAGCATCACTGGAGCTGGCAAACTCTCACAACTGACTTCTTTCCAGAGCTGCCAACCCAGATACCCAACACATAGTGTACACATGTAGGTAGTAGAATGTTAGAAAAGCAAGGGCAATTCATAATTTTTTTATGTAAGGTTGTCGGCTTTGCCTTTTCTGTTATAACGTATCGTCCAGTCGCCAATACATTGATTTTCGCGCCGTGCCGATCGGCAGATGGTCTCCATGAATAAAGGTACGTTTAATGATGAGTGTGATGCCCCCTCAAAGCACGGTATAAGTGTATTGAAAACAAATATTTGTAATGTTATTTCCCTTGAAAGATTAAGGAAAGCGAAGTAGCAAAGACACGAGTATTATCAGTATTCTACATCAGGATTGCCATACACCATCTCGGAAAAAATAAAATAGGGGTGCTAAACTTATAATACCATTGCTGTTCCCACTAACGATAATATAATGTATACATGGAGATTTTTATTAAGCTACGGTATCTAGAAAAAAACTGATACATGTACAAACCTGATGGTATCAATTATGTTACTATAATTATTTGCTTTCCCTAAAATGCGTATCATATTATATGATTGGACCTTCTCTGAACCACGTTAAGCCTTCTTCTCTTATGTGTGTGAGAGCTCTTAGCATCACCGGACTTGACAAACTCTCACAACGGACTTCTTTCCAGAGCTGCCAACTCAGATACCCAACGCATAGTGTACAAACGTAGGCGAAAGAATGTAAGAGAGGGGCGACAAAGAATTCGTTTTTTGTGTAAGGTTGACAGCGCGTCGTGTGTTTCCTGCTATTTTTATGTATGGTACAGACGCCAAAGTCATGTACATTGATTTTCAGAACAAGTCAGTGTCTGCATCGTGCCAATCAACAGATGGTCTCCGAGAATGAAGATGTGTTTAATACACTAATGTTATGACCCCTCAAAGTCACTATTCTTCCTTCTTGTATGTCCTCTATTAGAACTAGAAGAAGTTAAAAAAGAGGGAAAAGATCGTACCAAAGCATCCACAAGTTTGCTTTGCATATTGTGGACAGGAACAGATTTTGACTTCAAAGAGAAAGAAAATGCAACATGGTAGAAAGGATTTGGGATATTATTCAACATTTGCAAAAAATAGTGTGATAAGAATTGTGCAAATGGGTTGAAATGTTGGTCAGATTTTATTCTCTTCTGTAACTTTTGACAGGTGAAATTCCTAATAATCTCATAACGTGCTAAGAATCAACGTATCACCTTCAAACAGACATTGCCTTGTGCATTCTGGGTGCAAGATATTTTAGCACCACCAAGCATTTCTTTTCCAATGTCACACTGACATGGTGAATAGATAGGGAATTTCCGTGTGTCAATGTTTAGCGTGTTTTTCAAATAGGCTGTCAAAAAGAAGTAAGCTTTTGGATTGGTGAAGTCAACCACGCGCTCTCATACAGCTCAAATTATGAGTTGGCATAAATATAAGCGCTTTAATAATTATTAGCTTCAGAAAAGAGGTAGAATTCGTGCTATAAAATATTGCAGTGACTGCAATCACTCTAGCGGATGTTCTTTCTTTCTTTCTTTCTTTCAACTCTCTGTCTCTGTCTCTGTCTCTGTCTGTCTGTCTCTCTCTGTCTGTCTGTCTGTCTCTCTCTCTCTCTCTCTCTCTCTCTCTCTCTCTCTCCCCCTCTCTCATGGTTTAAAGTGTCTCCTATGTTGTCAAATCCTAAACAACACAATACAGTGAATAGATTTGTGTAAATAAATATGTGTAAACTGATATTATGCAACGTCTTCTAATGGATCTTCGAAAAAAAATGAAAATCGCAGGAATATACATTTGTCCACATTGGAAAAAACCCACATGAAACATTAAACTCCCGTAGGATTTAAATGTTACAGTGTCTCTTACTCAAAATGAGCTTCAACAGTGACAGAAAAATTATAGACCTAGACCTTTTTCTTACCTGGCCTGCCTCGCTAGATCAAGCCGCTTTCTCACAAAAATAGCAGCAAGGGTCTTCTCCGAAGGACTATGTAAATCCTTCAGCCCCATTTACTTGAATCCTTTCTACATTTCCTCTGTTAGAAATAGAAGAGGGTAAAAAATTGGGAAAAGGTCGTTCCAAAGCATCCACAAGTTTGATTTGCATGTTGTGGAAAGGAACATATTTGGACTTCAAAGAGCAAGAGAATACAAAATGGCAGGAAGGATTCGGGATATTATTCAACATGTGAAAGAAAATTGGCATAAGAATTGTGCAAATGGGTTGAAATGCAGGTCAGATTTTATTCTCTTCTTCAATTTTTAGCAGGTGACATTTTCAATATCTCATAACGTGCTAAGAATCAACGTTTCACCTTCAAACAGACATTGGTTTGTACCTTCTGGGTGCAAGATATTTTAGCACCGCCAAGCATTTCTTTTTCAATGTCACACTGACAGTGTGAATAGATAGAGAACTTATTTATTTAAATGTTTACAGTGTTTTTCAAATATACTGTCAAGAAGAAGTAGTCATTGCCATGACTTTGGGATTGGTGAAGTCAACCACGCGCTTTCATACAGTTCAAATGCTGAGTTGTCGTTAAAATGAGCGCTTTAGTATTAGCTTCAGAAAAAAGGTAGAATTCGTGGTATAAAATATTGCAGTGACTGCAATCACTCTAGCGAAGATAGCGACGTTCTTTCTTCTCTCTCTCTATCTCTGTCTGTCTGTCTGTCTGTCTGTCTGTCTGTCTGTCTGTCTGTCTGTCTGTCTGTCTGTCTGTCTGTCTGTCTGTCTGTCTGTCTGTCTGTCTGTCTCTCTGTCTCTCTCTCTCTCTCTCTCTCTCTCTCTCTCTCTCTCTCTCTCTCTCTCTCTCTCTCTCTCTCTCTCTCTCTCTCTCTCTCTCTCTCGCTCTCTCTCCCTCTCTCATGGTTTAAACTGTCTGCTATGTTGTCAAATCCTAAGCAACGCAATACAGTGAATAGATTTGTGTAAATAATTTTATGTAAACTGATACTACAAAAAAGTCTGATAATGGATCTTCTAAAGAATCAGAATAGCAGGGATATACATTTTCCACATTCGAAAAAAAAACCCTTATGAAACATTAAACTCCCGTAGGATTTAAATGTTACAGTGTCTCTTACTCAAAATGAGCTTCAACAGTGACAGAAAAATTATAGACCTAGACCTTTTTCTTACCTGGCCTGCCTCGCTAGATCAAGCCGCTTTCTCACAAAAATAGCAGCAAGGGTCTTCTCTGAAGGACTATGTAAATCCTTCAGCCCATTTACTTGAATCCTTTCTACATCCCCATGATCCTTGTCCTGACCGCTTGCCTCCAGTAGATCACAACTTCCGGCGCGGCCGTTAAGATCACAACTTCCGGCGCGGCCGTTACAACTGATAGACGTGGTCAGACCCGGCATATTAACGTTATCGACAGAAGCTCTTAATAATCAAGTTTACATTGGAATGTTTTCGGTAAGATGCAACTGGAGTTTCGCTGTTATGGTGGTATATTTCATAACATCCTCACCTGTGACGAAACAAGAATAGCATACTTTCATGTTTCTAGTTCAATATCGTTAAAAGTACTGAACTGTTAAAACAAAACAAAACATAAAAAATTAATAGACGCACCATGTGAAGAAGAGGCTGTTTGAGTGTTTTGGTAAAGGTTCTTTCTCTTGGGGTTGAAAAAAAAAACCCAAAAACAAACGCTCACATAATAGGCAGTTTTTCTAATCACTTATGTAACCGAATATTGATACAAACTGAATTGAATGTTTAAAGATATTTATGTAATATTTTTAATGCGTAGCTGACTGAACTTAACAAATTTTGCGCAGTTATTGTATACCTAAAATTGAGTAGTGGACTTATTTGATGTTTTATATAATTTTTTTTTACTTATTTGTTTGTGTGTGTGTGTGTGTTTGTTTGCTTGTTTTTTTATATTAGCTAAAACTAAATGTAATAATTATATATATATAATATATAAAATCACAATTAGTAAGCCTACTCTTAAGTTACTACGGCAAATCAATTTCGTATCACATTAGAGCGACTGTTTATAGACCTTCGTTCATTCTGAAAACAGACAAAATACTTGAATCGCTTATCAAACTGTCTTAAAATCATAACTAGCTAAAGTAATAATTCACCATACTTATTTTCTTCAGTTATACAGATGAAGAATTAAAGGTATATTAATGAAAGGGAGAACCCTATCAAAACCACACCAGCAGAGCATGACAGGGTAAAATGAAATATTTAACAACATCACTGATGCCACAGGCCTCAATCTTTGAACACTTCACAGCGAGCTGAAGATCAATAACGATCCATGAATCTTTTTTTTAAAGTTACTTCTCCACTTTATTTTTGATGAGCAATGGCGTTCATATCGAATACACAGTGACGGTTCATCGTTTTAACTGTAAAGGACAAGTTTACTTTAATATCTTGAATTGCTATCAATCAATATCATCAAGCAATGTCCTCATACATCGGGAATTATACTTTTTCTTGTAAGAATTTGAGTACTAAGTACAATACGCACATGACAAAAACACCCACTGCCACATCAGCTGAGAGGCTTGGTTCGTGGGATTGTGAGGAAAAGCGGGCCTGAAAAACTACTCGGGGCACAAGAAACTATTCGGGGCTACATATCATAGGCCTTTGTTGACGGAAGGAACTTGGTGTGGCCAATGGTGAGTGCCGACTGTGTGAGAGAAAGAGAGGGTGATAGAGAGCTAGAGAGAGAGAGAGAGAGAGAGAGAGAGAGAGAGAGAGGGTGATAGAGAGCTAGTGAAAGAGATAGAGAGGTGGAGAGAAAAGGGCGATAGGGAGGGATAGACAGAGAGAGAAAGAGAGGGAGGGCGGGAGAGATGCAGATTGCAAAAAGAAAGAGAGAGGGGTATAGAAAGAAAAAGAGCGAGATATAGAAAGAGAAAGAAAGAGAGAGGGGTATAGAAAGAAAAGAGAGAGAGAGAGAAAGAGAGAGAGAGAGAGAGAGAGA
>RQTK01000055.1:162288-202288 GCA_003991915.1 Elysia chlorotica | reverse complement strand
GGACTAAGAGTAAAAAGGATCAAGATCGACAATCAGCGGCGAACAGCTCTTCGCACATACATGCGAAGCTAGAGTCTGGCTTGACCAGCCATCTTGGTTAAAGTGTGCCTAGTGGTTACGCTAAATTTTCGGCGTTTCAAATATTAAAAGAACTAAGCTTATTTCAATAAATCATTTTTATTGTGTCCTTATTTTATTACTATCTTAGACTTAATATTCTACTTGGGTCTATAATTATAAAGGCATTCTAGAGAAAAGTTTGTTCAAAGTTTTGAATCGAGAGCCAGAAAACAATGGCGGGCGTCCAACACAGAGCATCACATATCAAAATTTCCCTCCTGTCGCAAAACACAGATTGTCAGCCCGCCATCAGGATCTGTTCTGCCTCTTTATCGTAGACACATGTTTTTGACATATTTGTATGCTCTAGGGCCTACCTCTCGTATTCTTGTCCAAATTTTGATGTTTTTGTTCAGTCTTCTTAATCTCTCCTAATTTAATGTTTCCTGGGTCGAAATATTCTTTACTATGTTCAGTAAAATAATTGCGCTACATAAAAAATTGCTGGCTCTGAAACTTGGAAGTTCTCTTTGTGGTCCAAACCACCACCAAATATGGCTTATAAATTCTAATCAACTCAGCCAACAGCACTCTTACAATTTGAGGACTGTAGGAGAGCAATAAAGTCTGTCATTTTCAGTTTTTGTTGTAACCTTTTAATAACAGACTATGCAGACAATTTTTAGTGGCAAGGTTTTCATCAATGTGAAGATCCATTACATTTTTATGATTCTTTTTTGTTGTTGTCCTGAAGCAGTAAACTGCTCATCAATTATTCAATACTCTGTTCTCTCTCTTATTTGAAATTAAAAGATAATGGAGGAGCTTACTGCAGCCTTAGCCTCCAGCTTTGAGGTCAGTAGCGATCCCAACAAGACCTCCGCTCCTCATCCAAGATACTCACAATACAAACAGAAAGGCTCCAAAAGTGACCAGGAAACACGTCGCAAGCGGCTTTTGGAGATTCAGAAAAAGTATGAGTCAAATTTTGTATACTATATATATACGTGTCAAACGTTTGCCTGTTTTTTTCTCACCTGCTCTTATATACTTACCATTGATTAATTTAACATCTGTATTTGTAAGCTTTGGATGAGTTTGAGAAATTAAAATTAAAATATCTGTTTTCAAATTATGTCATTTCAAATTCTTTGCTGTATATTAAAATAAAAATTTCATCATATGAATATAATCAGAGAAACACTAACTAGACAATAGCTGCAATTGATGACACCTTCATGCTTTGGGTGCTGAAGAAATCTCTTTTTTTTTTTTTCTTTTTTTCAGCCGCAGATATGATTTCATGAATCTTGTGCGGAATTTGACAGACAATGATTGGTCAACCTCAGGGGAACAAGGTGCCAATGAAGATGTCCCTGAGAATGAGGAAATGGAGATTGAGGCCAAATTACAAAAGCCAGGCCGTTACTATAAAGACCAGGTATTGCAGGTTTAAAAATAAATTTATGTAAATAAAAGATAAACCATGTTTGATATCTCTCCTAAAATTAGGCAATTTATTTAATTGGCGAAAAATGAGATAGCTGAATTGGAAATATGAGATTATTCATATAGAAGAGATCTATTAAGATTTGGTCAAGGATGCTCTCATAATGTTCAAAGTCAAATTTAAAAGTTAAAGATAAAAATTAATAATTGAAAATGACCCCCTCCCCTCCATTTTTATTCCTTTCTCTCATTCTCTCATCAACAATTTTTTTTATCTCTCTTGTATAAAAGTGTTTTCTTTGGTATTTTTCCCCTTGAAGCTGATGTTGTCAGAATGGCTTGTTGAAGTTCCCAGTAATTTCAGTACAGAATGGATCACTGTTCTGTGTCCAGTAGCAAGAAGGTGTCTGATTGTGGCCTCAAAGGTAAGCAGCTTATGTGGCAATAATTAGAAATTTAGGATAAAAAAAAATATTTGACATAGGCAGTTTAAATAAAGAAGTAAAGTTGCTTTCCTATATGGTTGTGATAAAACAAAGAATTTAATTTAAAATACTTTTTATATACTTATCCTGTTAGTACAGATACATACTTTATAATAGTAATTTGATTGTTATCCATGGGCCAGAAAGCTGTTTGGACAAATGTTGATATTTTGGTAGATAAAAAACTGATGAGAGGAGGGCAAGCCTAGCCATGAGTGGCTGCGCTGCCTATCCTAGAGCATCATTTTTCTCAACGACATTTACATTATTTAGGCATTATTTTAGGCGTAGATTAGAGAATCACAGATATCTGTTTATTAGACCCTTCTTGTTGCCTCGTGGTGCGCTAGTCATGTTTAAAAGATGTTTTACTTTTTTTTAATACAACCACCCTTATTCATGTTTATTATTATTATTATTTTTTTAACATGAATTTCATATTTCACTGCTAAAGATAAAAAAAAAAGTGATGTGCAATTCTTTTAATATGCTACACATGTTTTTAAATATATTTGGGTGATCCAATTATTAACTTTACTTTTCAATGATATCAAGATGCCAAAGAATCCTGGTTGACTATTTAGAATAGTTAGTCATTGCCACTTCCTTTCAGAATGCCCTTTCAATTAAAACATGTCCATTATGTTGACTTTTTTTCCCCCACTTTAACCTCATATAGTGGTAGTATGATGCTTATGATCTTTGTGGTTGTTTCTCCTTTTGCTTTACAGGGAACAACGAGGGCATACACAAAAAGTGGTTATTGCATAAATTCATTCCCTTCCCTTCTACCGGGTGGAAGCAGAAAGGGGCATAGTAGGGGTATGTTGACCAAAATACATTAAGTTATAATTAGTATATGCTTTTTACCGATAACTTTTAACCATCCAATACTGATGTTGTGTATTTTTTGTATGCTCAATTTATAAGATAGTGTTTACAAATAGCCATAATGCCACATAAAATTTACGACCAAATTTAAATCAATGCTTCTCTGATTGCTTGGGCTCTGAATTTTTAACTAATCATCGCATTATTAAGATAATTTTTGGTTCTCAAGGAAGATCCTGTATGACAAAGGGGCCCCAGAGCGGGATATCCGAGACTTGTCTTGTCACAAAATACTGACTTAGACCCAACCAGTAGGGTATAAACAAGGCAGTCTGAGTTGGGATTGAACTTATGTTAGCTCAATTAAGAGCAGTCTCTTTAATAACCACTGCTTCTTAACACTGAAGCTGTATTAATAACTCAACAACTTATGGTGGTAATTCTTTTCATGTTATTTATTAAAAGAATTCTCTTTTGTGTTCACAGACTCAACAATTTTGGATTGCTTATACAATGAAGCCGCCAAAACCTTTTATATTTTAGACTTAATGTGTTGGAATGGGCATACTGTGTATGATTCTGAGGTAGGGTATTGTTTTCCTTTTTATTCCTTTACTTATTAACTTTGGGTGTCAGGTTTAGAGGAAAAAAATCCACAGTCATCATTGTTTTACTAAGGATTAAATTAGAGAGATAGTATCATTTTTCAACAGAAATAAGTCATTCAAGTTCTATGAGCAGCTTCATACTTATCTATTTTGCAAAATCCACCAGGCCTAACCAAGTTGGTTTGGGTGCCACTTGTAGGATATTCATACAGCTTTAAAAAAAACCATTCTTTTCTTAAAGATTACAACAGATTGGAAAAAGCTATATCATTACAGTCTGTACTAGCTATCTGTTAGCCTGCTGGCAATATAGTGCTGACTATTTCGACACAAAATGCAGATACTTTTTTGCCTTAAAATTCCACTATTGCTGTGTCAGGGCATCATACGGTTTATTATTTGATATTTACAAGCAGCTTCACTTATGTACATTATGGGTATCACTTAACTAACTTACTAGCATTAACACAGCAAAAAATTATTTCAAATTCAGACGTAAACCAAAAAAAAATAGAATTTCTGTATGCTTACAATTTTCTTTTAAGAATCTTATTAGAATGTTCAACATTACATATATCTCTTTTGTCATAAATTGTTCATCCTTTAGATGATTTGAAAGTGCAACAATCCTTTTTACATATAAAAGTCACATTTAAAACAAAACATCAGGTATATGTAAATTGCAAGTTAGTTCCTGAAATGAAGATTTGACTTGATATTTTATACTCTTTACAAAAACTATAAGTAAAAAAATTTTAAAAAGAAAATGTGCTAAATATATGAAAATGGTGGCATTATACTCTAATTTTGTTGTTGTTGGTGTTGTTTAGACAGAGTTTAGGTTTTACTGGCTTCACGAAAAGCTCCAAGAGTTCCCAGAATTGGGCCAGACATCCAAAATAAACCCGGTAAGCTCAAATTATCTCAGCTGGAATACCTTAGCTTTTAAGCATAACATAAATTATTATTGAAAAATATTGTTTGATACTGCAGGAAACCATTATGTTTACTCTCCATAACATATCAGGCTACAATAAGTTTGACATTTTAAAAGTAAAAAATTATATTTTTGGGTGATAAAAAATTTACATGGAATTTGTCTCGTGTAAATTTGATGTAGTTTTCCTTTGATTCACATAAGAGAAGTTTTTGTTACATTCTTTCATACTTCATGTTTGTTTGTTTTTATGGCACGTCAGCACGGTAACAGCTATACTTCATGATTTAAAAAACTTACTTTTGGTCTAATGCAAAATTTTAAAATCTTTATTATTGTGATCAGCCAAAAAATGAAGAGCAATATCTTAAAATTATCCATTTCATGAATGTGGTGTATTATCAATGAACCATCATATTATTCATCATGTTTTATCCTCAGTACCTCTTTGTTGGTCTTCCAAGTTTTCGGTGCACTCAGGAGGATATATCCTCTGCTGTTGATGCAGCTACTTTTGAGGTAACGAAATATAGAGTTATGAAAATTATTTAAAAAATACCTGAGTTGCAAACATAAAACAAAATGTTTTCTTTGTGTTTCTTTCTATCAGCTTTAGACAGTCAATAGTTGGTTTTAAAACTTTTAACCTTTCAACAGTTGCCAAAAAAAGAAAATTCTTGAGGATTTATTATGATCCTACTAAGGAGTAGTTGTATGGAAGTAGGATGGGTGCTATGCTGTATTGATTTATTAGAATTTAAACCCATTAACATACATTTAACTCATTGGTATCAATTTTTTTTAAAGTGTTGAAAATTACAGAGACATGAAAAGAAAAAGTGAGCCTTTGTTTTTTTCCTTTTAATTCATTCAGATAGATGGAGTATTGTTTTTCCACAAGAGGACACACTATAACTTTGGCAGCACCCCACTAGTTGTTTGGCTGAAGCCTTACATGCTAGAGGAAATCTTGGGCATCAAAGTCTCTGACAGACAAACATCGCACAAACCAGAGGGTTATACAAACTATGCCAACCACATGAAAAAAGTGAGCTTTAGCAATCTTAGATTTAAGTTGTTTTTTTTTTTTTCAATTCCTGGAAGTTAACACTTAAACTTAGCAAGAAAGTATTGTCTGTGAAATTTGATATTGAAAGATATTACTACCTAAAAATAATGCACTTTCAAAATATCTATTGTCATTACTTTTTAAAAAAAAATTATGCTTTTGTGTTTGTAACTAACACTTCAGAAATTTTATTTTCAAACTATAAGTGTCAATCGTCACTGGGTTAGCAGACTTGGTACATATCAGAGATTTGCTTTTTTGACAATATAAATATAAATGTGGTTGTTACATCAGTATCTATCTCATTAACTGAAAAAAAACAACATAAGTAGTATTTGTACTGTTTACATAGGAAAAAATTATCTGAAAGGTACGAAAATTTAGGTATTTCATCTTGGTAGCTCAGTGATGAAAGATAACTATAATAAAATCACATCATGCTCTTTCTCTGACTAATTGAAGGTGGAAGAAGACAGACTACGGCAACAGAAAGAAAAAGAACTGCGGCGTCAATCAGGTGGAAATCATCAAAGCAGGGGCAGGGGTTACAGGGGTGGGAGAGGAGGGAAATATCACAGAACTAAAGCTATGGACACATCGCAGCAGGAGGAAGAAATAAGTCCAGGAGACTTGGCAGAGCAAACTGGGGATATGGATGCTTCAGATGTGACAATTAGTCATACAAATGGTGATCAAAGTGATTCAATAGTAAATTCTGCCTCTATCCAAGACTTAGGCTAGTAGTGGTTGTTTCAAATGATATGGAAGTTGCCAATATACCAGCTAAGTCTTGAATAGCACAGCTTTGTTTACTGAAAGCAAAATGATGAGTCACTTGTTTGGTGTTTTATAATGATTGAGATAGTGAAGATAACATGAAGAGGGGGATTCATAGTGCATAAAGATTTTGTTTGAAAAGTGCACTTATTATAAATCTTTTTTTTTTTATTCATGTGA
Source organism: Elysia chlorotica (assembly GCA_003991915.1). Classification (NCBI taxonomy): domain Eukaryota; kingdom Metazoa; phylum Mollusca; class Gastropoda; family Plakobranchidae; genus Elysia; species Elysia chlorotica. Next base: position 195,892 of record RQTK01000055.1, on the reverse strand, counting down.
TTACTAGTCTTTTAAATTTTAATGTTATCTAATGGTTATGGAGAAGGGAAATCTTCACTTTCAGAGAAAATAAAAAATGTTTTAAAGGTGAAGTCCACTAGAAATTCAGTGAAAGATTATTTAATGAAACATGGACAAAAATCCTTTTTTTTTCTAATTAAATTGCTTGTCTTGCCATTTTCGTCCTATTGATTTTTCTTGGAAATTGTATCAATGGTTTGAAGTATGGTTTTGGCATTTTCTTGGTTAGTATTTTTTATTATTGTGTGATATCCACCAAGCCTCACTTGTACATAGCAAAGCTCAATAAAAGAAAATTACAAAAATTCATTGCATTTTCATTTCTTTATTACGTAACATTCAAAGTTGTGAATAGATGTGTGATTTGATTGTGGGTGGCACATATTGCCTACAGTTACACATTATTAATGACAATGTTAAAAAAAAAAATTATCGCAGATGTTTTGCTAAAATCGAATAATTTTTAGTTTGTTTTTTTAACCTTTAGCAAAATTGGGACCATATAATGCAAAGTGAATCTGTTTTTGCATTATGAACGTATCGCTTTAAATATCTCGTTTATAATACATAGCATAGGATATTAGATTTATGTTCATTTTCTTCAATATTGTAAGTCATAATGATGAATCAACTTCATCTATTGAGTGAAATTTGGTCTTATTTTGTCAAATAAGAAATAAAGTCAACCGTATTCAGTTACCACAATATGTTTTTATTGCATAAATTCATGATGTGTAAAATATTCCAAACATTCTTCCTTTTAAGATCTTTTCACTTTGTGCATCATCACAGCAATTTAAGTTCTATATCACATGAAAAGTATAAACTAAACAGGTGACAAAAAATAGCGTTCATAAACAATAAAATAAAACTATTACTTGCACTAGACGTTAAAAAAGACACTTTGACTTGAAAGTTGATTTAAATTCATTTGGTTGGTTTGTCAATAAAACACATATTTAAAATATGTATATAAATACTAAAACATTGAGATAATACATTTCAACAGAATAGACACTAAAGCATAGTAAAAAATTCAGCTCTGTAATCAGCAGAACAAACATTATAACATGGTAAAATGTGAGCAATGTAATGAGCAAAACAAACACTATAACACAGTAAAATTTCAGCAGTGTAATCAGCAGAACAAACACAAACATGGTACAATTTTAGCTATAATCAGCAGAGCAGTTTACAAAATGGTAAAACACTTCAGGTACAGATCATGTATGTGATAAAATATTCACAATTTAAAAGCAAGCAATGTGCATTAACAAAATAACAGCACTTGGAATTGAATATCACAGCTTTTGTTTTATAAAGTTAGGTATCAGATAAAAGTGCTTACCAAATAAAAATGTTTATTTTTATAAACTCTGCAAAATTATATATCTTGTTTCATAAACTTCATAATTATTTGTGGGTACATTATTTTATATGAGTAAGCCAAACATAAAAATAATGAAATGCAAAAACCAATTAAATTAGTTAACTACAATATAATTAAAAGTGTTGTGACATCTCATTTTATTGGGACAGGTGTTAAAAAAAGAGTATCTATCATGCTATATACTTTTCATAAAAAGAGACATCAAGGTACACGGATTGTAAAATGTTGGTGTTGACTTACATGAGTCTAAATGTTCCAGAAAAACATTAAAAAAATATAGATAAATCTGACCAAAAATTCTCAAAAATTTTGTTAAAGGAATGACTTGAAAATAGAGCATCAAAGTATTCAAACATGGTTAAGGCAAAATTGAACATTTGTGCACTACAATAAATGGAAATAAATTCGAAGTTGCCTTGATGAGTGTCCGACAAATATAAATTATTACATTATCAGCAGTGGTCACAGTTACCTAATAGTCTTTGTTGTTGTTCCAGCAGTATTGCGAATACTGTATAACATTTGCATCCCTGTAAATGACAAGATTATTTATTATTACAATAAATTGGGCAACAGCTGGCTATAAAAAATGGTAAATAAAATGTTCTTGGTGTCATATAATATATAATATCTCAAAGGAATGCAGTAAAATCACAATTCTATTATCATGCAAATCACAAAATAAATACTTTATTTGACAATAATTTTTAAAGCACATTTTTAGCGTGACAATAATACTATCAACAAGTCCTTGAAAAAGGGCTTTCAATTTTATGTCAACAAATAAAATTAATCAGTGTTTTATCAGACATTCTTGCCAAGTGTTTCACTTTATCTGTAATGCTCATTCAGGGCTGACTGCAGCAAGAGTTAGAGCCGTTCGCCGCTGGGCCCAGATGATGGAAGGGTCAAGGCTTGGAAGCGGCACAGTCCATACAATGTTGTCCGCACACTGTAGGTCTGAGTGCCTGGCACTGTACAGTGGACACTGGTACTCTTGCTTCTTGGTCAGTTTGCTTCCACTCTTAGCTGCTGCTTAAATGTTGGACACGAGAGAAGTGAAGGTTTCGCCATAAGGTTGGAGAGAATCAATACATTATATATGAGAGTATAAAAAAGTCTTAAGAAAATATGATGAATAAAATTACATACTTTTGCTTACTTACGCAACTGAACCAAAAGTATTCCTAATTGAAACAAAATGTTAATTCCACGAAAACAAAGATTATATAGCAAACTCTTTGAAGTACTATAGTACTTCTCGCTCAGAATTTCTACGAAAATCCGCAAATTTCACTTCAATTTTTCTAGAATTGAAATTCCACAATCATAATTTGTCTGATTCATATTAACTATGCCTTAATTAGAAATGTGCAAAGAATAAGCATGTTGCAATTTAGTGCTAAGTTCAATAGGTATTTTTCTATACTGCTACTAGGGCTTGTGTTTTTTTCCTCTTTCGAATCTTTTTTACAATTATTGCAGTGTATACGCCCTGTTGAAATATAAATAAAAAATGCATGAGCTGACACCTTACCTGGTATTGTGGCTGCTGCAGCTGGGGCACTTGCAGAATCATCTTCTGGTACATTAAAACGGGCACTCTTTTTTACTGTAGTGCCTTTCACAGAATCTGATGTGCTATATGGTTTAACCCACATCACAGGCAGTGGCTCATTGTCATGGCAACAGGTACTCTTGTCAATCAACACAGAGTGAAGGTTGTCCCAGGATGCATTTTTCAGTTGCAAGCCGTCAACATAAATGCCGCTTTCTGGGGCTTCAGATGGTTTGAAGCGCTCTGGCATCACCTTTATAAAGAAGGAAGAAATGGTAATAAAAAAAGAAAATTGCAGGCAAATCATAATGCTATAAAATGGCAAAAGTAGAATATATCCCCATGCTGATTTCAAAACTGGTATATTAAAAGCCCATAAAGAAGGGTTGCTGAAACTCATTAAATACATATAGCTGTACTTTGCAGTACTGAAAAGCAAACACAATTATTTTAATACCAGTACAAAAAAACATTGCCAAGGAAAATTTAAGGGTTCTATCAAATTAAATACTGCCTGTATTTTTAGATTAAAATGAAAGCTTTATGTAAGAGATACGTACTGATTTAGGGATACAACCTTATTTGGGGAAAAGTTTGATTGAAGGATTAGCGTGAAGAAATCAAAATTCTTCAATACCTTGGGAGTAATTTCACGTAGATAGAATAAAAAAATAAAATCGTTTACCTCAAAGTTCAGATCAACGCTGGTGACATCCTTAAAATGATGCTTGGCATATGTCTGGGATGCCACCCTGAAGAGCCTGTCAGGGCGAAGGAACATGTTGAGTGCCAGGACAGGAGGAATTGTCTCCAGACAGGCCTTCACATATTTCATTCTGGCGGGTAACTCTGCTAACCATAGTCTCAGGCTGGGACACGTCGCAAACACTTGAGAGACCCATGCATCTGGGACTCGGTCGTCACACACACTCTCTAGAATCTTCGTCATGTGCGATGTTAAAGACACCTTCCCTTGTGAGGCGCGGCTCAGCACTTGCAGATCACTCTGTTGAAGATTAAAAAAAACAAAAAACTCTTGATAAGTAATATCATGTCAAATTTTGCTTTTGGATATAGGATTGTCTGTGTGTTCAGTGTGTTTGTATGGGAGTGGGTGTGTCTGATGTACAATTAGTATGGACAAATGAAAGAATCTTGTTAACGCTTTGAGGCCTCAGCATAAAGCGCCTTAAAAATGTTCTTATTATTATTATAGATTGGGATAAGAAAAGAGTCATTATCAAGGCAATATCATAGCAAAAGTAGAAAAATATCAGGATGTGTGTGATAATCTACTGCAAAAAAGAAAATTGAAAAAGAACATCATTTTGTGTAAAAAGACAAGTTTGTTAAATCTGCGTTAAAAATAAATGCAGCCCATGTTGGGAAATCTGCAACAACAAACTTTTCCTGCAGTAATGTTACAATGTCGCATACATCCATTATTTAATTGGACCAAGTTTATGAGCACTATGAGAGATTTTTAGAGAGCATTTGGCTTAAGAAGAAGTTTTGACGTAGCTAATTGCTGTGCCGGTCTCTGTAGCCTTCCACTTTGTTATACACATATCAAACTTTCGAAGCACAAAAAAAGCTATTACAATAGCATTGTTTTGGAAGCTATCAGATAGTATTAAGTACTTATTACCCTTATTTTGATGTTATGAGTACAATACCTTCTTCTTTTAACTCATTGGCATTGTGTGGAACACCCATTGCAACAGACATTTTTTTTAACATTTTGAATATAATGAGTAATGAAATTCATGGGAGTCACTCTAAACGTTTAAAACAGCTTTTGATTTTTCCATTTTATTCCCGAATAATATAACATAGCTGCACCACAGCCCAAACTAGTGCAACACCAATCAGTGAGCTGGTAAATCATGCACATGTCAGAATAATTATTACCTGCACCATTTTGAGCAGCTCCTTAAAGCCGTTGACCTCTTGGCTCAAGAAAGTGTCCAGGGGAAGGATCTGAGCAGAAGAAGTGTCCGGCATGGCTGGGCAGGCCGAGAGCATCGACAGCAGAGAAGGCACGACGCTGCCGGCCAGGGAGGAGGCTGGCGCTCCACTGTGATGCTGAGTTGAGAGGAGGAGCTCAGGGGCTCCAGTAGCCTGCACCAGTTCCTTGATGAGGATCCTATGCGAGAGGTAAAAGCAAGTTATTTAGAGTAGTTTTTAGTAGGGGGGCAAGAGTGGAGGGGGAATTGGCGCAAGTGGTAGAGCGTTTGTATTCCAATTGGGAAGTGGCTGGTTCAAAGCCCCTTGATCTATCAAAAATTTGTTTGTTTGATTACATTCTCTATTGGTTGGGTCAGTGTTGATTGTTTGATTACATTCTCTATTGGTTGGGTCAGTGTGGGTATGAAGTGTCCGGCTGAGACAAGAGTCCAGGTCTCTGATGCTGAACAATAAACGACATACAAACAAAGAGTAGTTTGTGAGTAGCACTGACAGCAGGAAAGGCATGGTGAGTAGGCTGGGGCTCCTCTGTGGTGCTGAGTTGAGAGGAGGAGCTCAGGGGCTCCAGTAGCCTGCACCAGTTCCTTGATGAGGATCCTATCTGATAGGTAAAAGCAAGTTATTTAGCGTACTTTCTAGGTCAGGGGTGGACAGGGGGTCTGGGGTGGGGGTAAATTGGCGCAAGTGGTAGAGCGTTTGTATCTTGATCAGGAGGCAGCTGGCTCAAAGCCACTTGACCAATCAAAAATTTGTTTGTTTGATTACGTTCTCTGCTGGTTGGGTCAGTGTCGATATGAAGTGTCTGGCTGAGACAGGAGTCCAGGTTTGCCCGCACTGTCTCTGCGAGGCAGCTCGTAAAATTGTCAGACGTTAGTCTTGGTGCCCATCCCCAATAGTTATACTTATTTAGTGCTGACGCTCAACACTAAACGACATACAAACAAAGAGTAGTTTGTGAGTAGCATTGACAGCAGAAAAGGCATGGTGAGTAGGCTGGGGCTCCTCTGTGGTGCTGGATGGACAGGGGCTCCTAGTCCTACAGACTGGACCAGTCCCTTGATGAGGGTCCTAAAGCAAGTCAATTAGAGTACTCTCTAATAAGTTATATGCCCCCTACATTTACAGAGGGATCCTATATAGAGATGGGTGCACCAGTTGGGTTCAATCTGAATCAGTGAAAAGGGTTACATTCAAATTTTGAGATAAAAATAAATAATTATATAAAAGTACAGTAGTGATGAAAGATATAGTGAGTCAAAACAATATGGTTTTTTCTAACATATAGAACTTGCTAGGCTATAGCTGCTCTTCAATCATTTCTCTGGGTTCATAATAAACACCCTCATGTATGATCAGCCTACAATATTTGCTATAAATGATATTTTCAAAACCTATGATCTTACAGCTAATAAATGCTCTTGGGAGATTTTCGCTGCATAGTTGAAAATAAAATATTTGTAAACGTACTTGCTCTTGCAAGCCATTAGATGTTGCTGAGCTTCATCGGGGAGAGAGAATGTTCGAGCTGAAATATCCTCTATAGAGTCCATGGTGCGTTGCAAATCTCCCGTCTCCTTAAAACTGGCAATCAACTTTTGTAGCAGTATTCCAATACCCTTTGCTTCAGACCCTGCTGCCTGGAAATGTGTGAAAAAGAAGATGTCATGGAACTTCTATTATGCATTAAACAAATTCATGATTTTTTTCTACAGCTTGATGGGTTATATCATCACAGGATTACAATTAGTAAACCTATGCTAAAATGAAAGTCGTTTATCGTTAAAACGGTGAAAATGAGATTTATCTAACTAAACTTTCTGATAAAAAAGGGTTGATAGGTTTTTGCTTTATTTCAATATAAACTTGTGTCCAATATATATAAAAAGAGAAAAATAAAACAAGTTTTGTATAGATTATCACAAAAAGTAGAAAACAATTATTTATGCCAAAATCGTAACTCAGTGGCCATATTTTAATAAGTTAAAATGGATGAAACTTTATAAGCGAAGTTAAAAGTTTAACATTTATATGGTATTTAAATCAAGCACAGAAGCCCCCTATGTGATAAAAACAAATACTGGGTGTACATTTATATAATTGAAAAACGTGATTACCTTGGATGGCTGAGTGGCATAAGAAGCAAGATCTTTCACAACTGCCTCAACAGCTTTGGCATCAGCCATGTCCTGTTGAGAAAGAAATCAATAATAAATAAAATTCCAACCTTTCCCAAAGAGTTTGAAATTATTAACTAAGGACTTTCCATACTTATGGATTTTTCCAGCAGATGCTATTATCTGCTTCCATTATCTCCTGTAAAAATTTCAGGCATATATCAAGTTTCTATAGAGTGAACTGCTCACTTCAAGATCTGAATTAGACTGAGGTAGCATTATTTTTAAACTGGACCAACTTAATTCACCACATGTACTATGAAGCATGAATTATGTTCTTCTACTTCAATGCCAGGCATATCATCATCATCATCATCATCATCATCATCATCATCATCATCATCATCATCATCATCATCATCATCATCATCATCATCATCATTATTATTATTATTATTATTATTATTATTATTATTATTATTATTATTATTATTATTATTATTATTATAATTACTACTACTACTACAATACATATCGTTCATCACTTTTTATCATTCTAATCTTCATGACTGTAAGTCCTCTCCTCACAATAACCCCTACCTGGCAGTGTCCTGCGTAGACACTTGACACTTGATCAGTTATGGCATTTGTGTCTGCTGTCCATGCCGTGAGGTTGCGGAAAACATCTACAGCTGTGAAGAGATCAGCCAGGGTCCAGAACTGGTGTTTAACAAACGCATGCTTCCCCAAGTAGCTCTGCTGTAGAACTAGGGCGTGGAGGAGTGCCATTGGCATGACACGAGAAAACCTTTGGACCGGCTGTATAGTTAGGAAAAGAGTAATGAAGCTATAGTCTTACTAACATATAAATATCAGATACATTATAACAAATTTTATAGACAAAAGATTTCAATATATGAGAAAAATGTTGTCTCCCACAACTATTTATGTGCCTGTCATATATTTAGTGAAAAAGCTTGATTAAAAAATAAAATTTATTAAATCATGCTAAATCACAAATGAAAATTGCAATTTTATCTAGAACTTTACTACAAAAAAAAAATCCCAATTCCTTGAGGATGAAAATTTTTTGATTAAAAATACACCAAACTCAATTCATGAACTGAAACAGAGACCTCCATATCAAATTTAAAAAGAAGTTGGACCTTCAACCTTCAACGGCTTTGTATTCCAGCTCAGCGCAGCTACACAGAACTGCTGCCTTTTTCTTCATGGCCCTAGGCAAAAGAGCGCAAGCTCAGAGGCCACTGGACTAATAACAACAACAACAACAACAACCTACAACTACAAATAAAAAAAAAATACTTTTAAGTTTAGGGAAACCAATGCAACAATATGTCTCTTTAGCATGAGGGTAAAAAGAAATTAACATCACTCACATCCATGGTGGTGTATGAAGCAATGTTCATGAGGAATGCAGTGGACTTGTAGGTCTTACTGAGGAGGCTACGGAAATTTGCTGTGGCCTCACAAGTAACTCTCAGTCCATGCTGAATGAGCAAACCTGCAAAGAACGTTATATTTATTTTTCATTAGGAAATAAACGTCTTTGCCTTTTACAATAATGCAGGTTCAAATACCCATAAAGTTGAGTTGAAAACAAAAAAAAGTTTAAAATATAACATATAAATTGGTGCTTCTAACATTTTTAAACTTCTACAATTCTATTTTTAGAAGATATTCTGACAAAACAAACAAGCCGATGTTTCGTTTCCATATTCATATAACAAGTATTATAAAAAACGAAACAAACCAAACATTATTTTAAAGACACCTTGCTAAAAGCATAGTCAAAATTCATTTTAAGCAGCTTTTCAATCATTTTTTAAACAAAAAAATATAAAAGATAATTCACCTGGCATGATGCGCTTCCCATCAGCTTTAGTTGTGAGCCAAAGGCGGAAGTTGTTGTGTACCTTGAGCCCAGGGACATGAGTGGAGGGCCTGGAACGCGTCACAAGACTACGACCCTCATCACTAGAGTCAGATCTCTCCACAGCTTTTTGCTCATCCCCTGACCATTTGGCATAGATAATGTCCTGTGAAAAATCAAAATATTCTTTGTTCAGAATATTTAGTGTAATGGGTTTGAGTTTGAGTTTGAGTTGGTTTTAACGTCCAACATCAGCACTATATAGGCTATATTGTGGACGGGCCCCAAGACGGACGTCTGACAATTTTATGTGCTGCCACACACGAGACAGGGCGGGGATACCATGACTCCTGTCTCAGCCGGTCACATTATACTGACACCGACCCAACCAGTAGGGAACGCAATCACCAGGATTCAAACTCGGGACTTTTTGCGTCGGAAGCCGATGTTCTACCCCTGGACCACCGTGCCCCCCATTTAGCGTAATGGACAGCGGAGCAAAAAATACTTGCTAGACTGAAGGAATGTTAAAAAACACTTTGCTATTTGAGAAATTATAATTTGTTATAAATTACTTCGTAGAGTAACTTTTGGATATATTTGTGCAATTATAATATTCTACTTTGTGTAATGAAATTATAAATGAGATTTTCAATGAACATGACAAATATCAGTAACAATAAAAGTAAAATATAATTAAAATTTAACATAAATCAGGTTTTACCTTAAGAGTGTTAAAGAAAAGCACGCTTGGCTCTTCTTCAGCCAGATGGTAGTTCTGCAGCAAGAGCCAATGGCCAGTGGTCAAGCAGTCCTCCATCGCATGCATCACCTCCGACATCTGTGTGTGCACTCCGAAATTCAAGATGCGGACTTTGCCCTCCATTCCAACCTCTCTGGCCAATCGCTTCAGCTCATGTGCTGGGCTGACAGACGGGTAACCTTGGATTGAGAAAGAGGGATATGCGTTTGAGTTTGAGTTTGTTGCTTAGCATCCAATGTAAGCACTAATTAGGTTATACTGTGGGTGTGCCCCAACATTAATGTCTGACAATTTTACAAGCACAGAGACAGTGAGGCGATACTATGACTCCTGTCGCAGCTGGTCACTTGAAACTGATAGAGGGATAGATAAAGTGGCAAGTAAACTCATATTTTAGTTACGAGAGTAAGAAAAAGTTAATAGTCAAAGCCTGGAATGCAATAAAATAGGTTGTTTGAGTAGATTTAGTTCAGCATTGACTTTCCATTTTCATATACTTTTGTAAATGTTGACCCATCTTATTTTAGATAATACGGAAACATTCCTCTTATTCAGTAATATAAAGTATTTTTAAAAACAAGTAACTGTGCAAGATGTAACTCATAATATATCACAACAATCATTATCTTCACCATCACCATCATAAAATGAATATAATATTATCATTCTCTTCACTTTTGCACTTGTCACCATAATTATAATCATCATAAACAAGAACAACAAAGAAAAGGTAGTAAACACGATTTCAAGTAGAGGATTAAACAAAAAAAGTTTTGTGGAGTTGTTGATTTACAAACACCAAAAAGTGAACTGTGAAAGTATCATCTGTGACAAAAAAGTAAACCTTGTGGGAATGAAGAGATAAAAAATATGTAAGAATTCATTTCCAGTAGATTATGTACAGTAGTCAGTGATTGTGAGAATAAAATTCAAAATTTGTGGAATTATTGCACATAAACACAGCAAGTCATCTTGAAATCTGATGGTGAAGACCCAATGGTTAATTGCTGATCACAGCTTTTTGTTTTTGCTACTAAATTCTCTAACATAAATATTTGGAATACCAAATAAACATACATTGATGTTCCATTAACACTTGTTCCAAAATGAACTCATCAAAATAAACTGCATCCTCAATGTTTTCACACTAAGCAACCAAACTATTTGAACTGTTTCAATACTGGCAAGAAGAGGTGAAGAAAGTTTTGGGTACTAAGTGCTGCTCATGCAACAAATCTTAAACTTGTTGACATAGAGAAAATTTTTCCCTTGTTTGACTTTCTAAGCTGCGAATTAATTTTTTAAACAAAGTGATATCAAGTTGAAATAAACATAATTATTCCCCAACGATTCCTTTAGTGCCTCTAATTTGTGATGAAAAGTAGTGTGCTGCTCAACGAAAAACTTTGGTGACACCACGCAGACTTTAACACAGTAGAAATTACCAAACTTGTGGCAAATATAAATTGGTATTACCATTTCCTAAAACCATTTCATCTTTTGTGTCTGAAAATGGGTTATCAAAAGTGAAATAAAAAGGAATCGATGAAAAGGTATAACATCTTTAACAAACCAAATGAAAAAAAAACCACAACAGAACAACAACAAAAATTGAACCAATAGAACAAGATGATGGGCCAAGAGTGAGTGTATGAATTAAAATAGCAGTAAACAAAATATTAAGTATTGAACATTGAAAATGGAAGGTATACAAACCAGAACATTGAAGTATGAGCTGAGAGATAAAGTGGACAGATATGGATAAACACAGAAAGAAGAGGGAGAAATTTGATAAAGATCCCTAAAAGCTTATGGAATGGGGGCATTTTACAAAAATCTAAAAAACAAAAACAAAAACAAAGATGAAACTATCAAAATAAATGTCATTAGATTTGTAAATAATAGCAATTAAATTCTAGATATTACTAAAGGGTTAATTTATTGACTGTTTGAAAGGTAGATGCAATTATTAACTAATGAAAATAATACTAATTTATGTTTGAATGTTCTTGCGTAAAAATCGTGGCATTTGAAAATTGATAAAGATCCCTGAAAGCTTATGGGTTGGGGGCATTTTACAAAAATCTAAATGTCATTTGTAAATAATAGCAATTAAATGCAGTATATTCTTGCGTATAAATCTTGGCATTTTTTAAACACTGTTTGAAATCATTTTTTGTGTCAACAAACTGCGAAAAACAACAAAAACAAACTGACCAACAGTTCCATCCCATGCAGGACCTCTCTCAGTTGTTGGCAGAAGGAAGATGGTTGGAACATGCTTGTCTGTAAGTGAAAACACTTCCCGTATGTTGTAATTATCTGGTGGGTCAATAGCACTGCCGAGCTCATACAGTATTATAGCATTGGAAAGCTCCAACATCTGGAAAGAGAAACCAAACAGTTACAGTGGTATCCTCTTAAGATAAACCTCATAGGGACAGCCTGATAGTTTATATTATCCAAAGTCTATGTTAAACAGAGACTTCAAAGAGAAAAAAAGGGAATAGCTGAATTGGAAAAATGTTATGTAAAGCCATAGTTTTTCTTGAACAGGGTTTATCTTAAATGCATTGCACTAACATTAATTCAAACTCTTTTTCTTTTATGAAATTCTACTTAAATCAAACCCTTCACATCCTTTTTTCTTTGAATTTTAAGAAAGCTTTCTGTTCAATCTCTCTATCTTTAAAGCAACTAAAATATGCCTTTTCATGCGTTGAAACATTTAAAATGATTTCGGAATTACAACCCAATCTGTTGAAAGTTACCACTGAGAAGTCCTAGTGAGGTTAAAGATTCAGCAGTATACTTGGCAATTAACTACTAAAAGTCTATTATGTTATAATTTTATCGTGAACCATCCTCTAATATGGTGGACACTGATTATTACTCAAATACAACAATTGCGCCTTCTATAATATCAGTACACTGTTCGTGGCATCTGTAAAACTGCAAATACAAGATATGCACAGGGATTATTTAGGAAAAAATATATTCAAGTAGAAACTTAATCACCAAGTTTGTCTGGTTTTTAAGATGAAAATATCGATATAACAATATTTAAATATAAAACATTAGTGTTGACCCAAATGTAATTTTTCTTCTGTAATCTATGTAATCAGAAGGCTTATGATTAATTGTAATTGTAAATCTTGTTTATAGCAGTTACCTTGTGAGGACATACAAGTTTCCAGAGTAAGCATTTTTGGAAAAGAGATAACTCTTGCAGTGTTGTACCAGGCACCGAGTTGACCAGGCTGATTTCATGCTGAAAATCAATTATTCGGAATGCTTGATAAAAATAATAAAAGGGATTGAAGATAACAAATGATACTCAGGGCACAAAATAAAGGTATGACAATTTTAATAGTTTAATTCCACTTGTAGAAAAAAAAATTGGATTTTTGTAGCAATAAAAATCTTGTCACCAAACAGTGGATATTTTAAATATTTTTACTGTACAAGTTTTTTTTTTTTTCGCTAATTGTATATTCCTTCCATGGATTTAAGGAAGAATATTAATTACTATTAATGAAACAAGACATAACCTTCACTGGCCCATCAATTTTTTAAAAATAATTAGTGATATTCCTAAAACTTTATTTAGCTATATGATGACATTTTATATATCTTCTAAAAAAAATAAAAAAATATAACAAACCTCAAAGAATTCTTTCCACTGCTGTGCGTTGTTCACAAGAGAATGACACAGGCCATGGAAAGGGTGGTGGAGAGATTCTAAAATACTGCAGTCAATCCAAGCCTTCAAAAAGATCAAGATAAATTAATGTAGACACGTATATATCTTAAAAAATAAATATCTTTGCAAAGCCTGAACTAATTCAAATGATTTTCATTGTACAGCACCATCTATTACAGTAAATGTTATGTTCTAATGATTTGTCTAAATTTTAAAATAATATAGGTGCAGTGTCATATAGCCAGTAGACAAAATTTATTTCTTTAATGTTTTTAGAACAAAATTATATGTATATATATATATATATATATATATATATATATATATCCGGTACAACTTGGGCCGAGCTACAGATTATATACTGCCATGCAATTAACATTCACTCCATCATGAATAGCTTGTCTTTCAAGACATGATGATTCTCATTGCAAACAAACCTGGGCGTTCATCCACTCAGGCTTTTGTTCCAGGAGACTTGTGTCATCCAAGCCATGCTTCTGGAAACCATTGACAAACAGACTCAGCTCTTTGTTGCTGGCTTTGCGCTGGCGCATCATACGTTCCAGAGAAACGAGCAAGGAGAGCAGGGAGTAGTGCTGCTCAAACATCATCAGACGCACATAGCGAAACACAGCATGGAGCACGGCGTCAGACAGTTCCTGGGCTCTGACCTGTGGTGCACCTGGGGATGTTTAGAAATCATAAAATTAACCTGCTGGTTAGCGATTTTGTTTGTTCTTGCCTGCTCCGTTGGTTAATGGAAGAAAATTAGAAATTGGGGGAATCTTCAAAGAAAATTGTGGTTTTCATCATTTTTCTTATACCCAAATGTATCAGGGAGGAGGATTGACAGAAATATTATACGAATAAAAAGCATGGTATTTCTGAATTGTGTGGTGGCCTAGGAAAATTAAGCACATGTTGGGTTAAAAAAATGCAAAACGTATGGATTGAAAAATTTTTTTAAAGGTAATTTATTGAAAACTCCTATTTAATATTTGAAGTAAAAGAATTAGATATTTATTATAAGCTAAATGTTAACAAGTTAATAATATTCTAAAATGACACATAATGAACTGAGTATTATTTTTTTCAGGCTACAACACGCTGAAAAGTACCTTGAGCAAAGTGAAAGAAATGGAAAAGTAATAATATACTTCTTTCAATTCTGACATACACACCTAGACTTCCTTTTCCACGGTCACGGCTGCGTATCACAGAAGCAAACATCTCAACATACTTGTAGAAGGGGAAGTAATAGCATGGATACAGGACTGCCATTTTTCTCAAAATGTTGTAGAGCATTACTGAGTGTTTGATGAATGGAGTGTAGTGGGCAAATTTTCCTTCAAGATGGTCCCCCATGTAGCGTGTCTCTTCCAAAATTTGGCGGTTACGCTGAGAAAAGACAATACAGTTACATTATCGTTGATTTTGAATACAATATATATGTAAACTCATAATAACAATGAAATTTACTTCTCAGGGATAATTTTGATTATGGTGAGATAATGCAGCATATCAATTTTATTCTCTTTCAGTGTGTTTGCTCTATCCTTTTCAATATTATTATTTATGCTACAGCTATCCTTTTTTCCAAAGAGTCCTGTTTTCCTTTTTTAAAATTCTTAATTAGCTTAATGCTACTGACTTTCCCCACTGCAAACCAAAGTAAAAACATATATAAAGATGCACATGCTTGATTTCCCATCTTGTTTGACTTTGAAAATGGAATGTTTCTCTAATCTAGATAAATGAATAAAAACTTTGCCCAAATGCTACTTTTGGCATATCTTTAAATTCAACTCTACATAGTTGACCTACCTGAACATTTGTTTGGCAGACAATGAGAGAGTCTAACATTGTCTTGTCTTCCAACAGAGGACCCTCCAAGTTCAAGGTTTTCTCTCGAATGATTTCCTGAGGGAATAAGAACATAGTAGAAATTATTTTATTTATCATACACTCTGGTTGTATTTCAAAATGTACCTAGTATTATGGTTACATATTGAATGGGTAGAGAGAGATAAAAATATTAATATAGACACTGGTGGTCATGAGAGATTTGTATGGTCAGGAATCTTTTTATAATACACCCACAATAATTGTGAAAGAACAGATAATTTTAAAAGTAAAGAGGGTCATTTGAACGCATGTTTACCCCTTTATCAAGCAGACACACTGCATACTAACAGCATACTTGTAGCCTTAAACTCCATCATAATAGAAAAAAAAAGTAACAATGATACTGATCAAAATTATCAGAGACAAAGCGTAAAAAAAATCTTACAATTAAATACAAAATAAGGTTTGGTTCAAAAATCACTTACATGTTCTCGTGCTAATCTCTGTCTGTGTAGAATAATATCATTCTCGTTAGACCTTCTCTGTCCCTCAAATTCTTTCTTTTCCACTTTCATGGTCTCAAACATCAATCTGTGGATTATGGCTTCATCACTGACAGCCATGTTGATCACACACAAGCGGTTCAGGGGGAAGCTGTACAAGCCATCACCTGCAAAAGTTACACAATGCCCAAAATATAAACATTCAGTTCAAGATAACTGATAACTGTCAGTGAATGGTTGCAGTTATTTTTATTGATTTATATTTTATCTTTTTGTCTCAATTTTAAAAGAAAAATTCTTGTGCAATAATGAAGTATTATTACCTGATATTATTTTACCTTTCTAAATTTTAGATGACGTTGTCTTTAAACGTTTTGAAAATCTGTTCCATACAAGTCCTATGGACTACAAGCTATAGATGAAAGCTCCTTATCCAAAATTTGGCCTTTTGATACTTTTTCTAGAAAGCCTTATTTTCTGTAACCTGCTATTTTAAAAGTCTACCTTTGTCCTGAATGAATGGAGTTCTATAATTAAATCTCACCTTTCACAAAAAGTGGTACAGTTGAGCAAAGGTAAAGGCAGAAGTTTGGGTGGTAGTTAAAAGCCATGTCACCCACTTTGACAATTTTATTGCCATCTTTGTCCACATAGAACTGTTTCAGGAGAAGGCCTCGGAAAAACGGATCAAGAGGTTTGCGCTCCAAGTGGGTCACTAGAACAGTCACACCTGGATAAAGCACATTAAAGAAACCAGTTTGAGAGCAGGTTGAAAGATAATCATTACGGTTGTTGACATTATTTTTGCTGGTATGAATGACTTGTTGAGGCAGAGGTCTTATGCAAGATACGTTTTTTTACAATACTGTGACACTTTATGGATATATCAATGCTATGCAATGACAGTAAAGAATTTGGATGTGTTAACTGCTGTGACTGACAATTAAATAAAATAATTATATTAGTGACGAAATATATTTATAATCACCCAATGATAAAGGGGTCATAGTCACAAAACTGTGAAGGAACTTGACTGTACACTGCACAAACTGATAAATTTACGATGATTATTGAAACTATCATGATCACCAGTCTTATTGGTTCAAATCGTACTACATTCATTGTTACCTGTAGACTAATTTACTTACCATGCACTATGGCATTTATGAGACGAGAGTTTATATTTGGGTTGTCCGCCTCTAGAACCCAGAGGTTTGAGTCTGGCAATTCAACATCCTCTGCGTCAACGGTGTTAGCGTTGTAGCCGATGCTAAAGCTGTCCCAACTGTTGGTTACTGAGGTCACCGGGCGCAACTCATCACTGTCACCGGTGTGGCGAGATAGCCAGCCGTGGCTGCAATAGGTTAGAAAGAAAAGAAAGACAAGATGGACTGCATTGCTCCGTAAGGGAAATTTACGTTGGATATACCAACGATACCAATAATCTTAACTTGTACATGAAAACATTATGGAAAACATAAACTAAGACACTTCATTTAGTGCATTGAAAACCAAATCAATTAATACATTCAATGAAAACAGGTGAGTTTTTTTATGACCTATTCTGTGAAAGAAACTAAAACAAAATAGTTGAGATTACTTGTTGCATTTTCTGAATTATAGAAGTAACACTAGGAGCTTACAAAATATTGGAGTAGAAATTTATTTCATTTATTTTACACACAGCAAAAAACAAACCCATCAAGAACTAAATGAAAAAGAAAATAGATGACAATTATTTAAAAGAAGACATTATATAAAAACATCATAGGAGGAAAGAGGAGAGACAGATAAAAAGACATTGAAAAGAAATGCTACCTAGTCATCGCCCTAGATGTAGACGTGTACTGTGACTGCGAGTCTCCAAACGTGTACTCTGTGACATCAGAGAAAGTGAGCATGGTACCCCGGCTCGGGGGTGGCTCTGGAATATCGTCCTCACTGCTCTTCTGGAGACTTGTTTCATCTATGGGAATGGCTGTAAAGAACAGGGACACAGTGACCACCTTATACAAACAAACGTTACTGCAGTGGTTTTTCACCTCTTCATTACAGTGAGCATATATTTCTGATGCGAGCATACTAGTATCTATAAGAAATGTTCCAAAGAACAGGGACGCAGTGATCACCTTATACAAACAAACATTACTGCAGTGGTATTTCACCTCTTCATTACAGTGAGCATATACTTCTGATGCGAGCATACTAGTATCAGTATATAAGAATTGCTACAAAGAACAGGGACGCAGTGACCATCTTATGCATACAAACATTACTGTAAAGATTGTCACCATTCCATTTCCTATAGCATATATTTCTAACACAAGCAACCTAGGCACCTACTACCATTTGAATACATTCAGCAAATATCAGATACTCTTTTAACACATACGCATGAAAAAAAAATGCAAACCGTAATACTTCTTTTTCTAGAAAATGCCTAGTATTACTTTGAGCAAGTCAACAGGTAAATTAAGTGACATGTGGTGCTTAGTGAGTAACACCCTTCAAATGGTAAAGACCAAAATGGTGAATGCGTATGAGCAGCATATTTTATCAAAACAATGGGAAAACAAGCCAATCAAAAACGCAGAAAACCTTTAAAGAGGTTATAGTGATTATATTGCATTTCAATGATGGTAGTCTGATCATTGAGAGACTCCCGCTGATTTGATATATATGCTATAAAAGGCTTAATGAGGAAATGTTTTGTAGCTAGACTGAGAAGAAAAAACAATAACTGAACCGTTTCAACATACCATCTTCTACAACAAAGTCAGCTACATCCCTCTCAGTGAAGACATTGGTGCTGCCCTGCAAAGCCTTGACCCACATTTCTGCTTGATTGTCCGGGTCAATAAGCAAAGGCCAGCAGTGTTTCCTGTTATGGCAGCAGACTCGCATCATCAGGGCATTCTGAACCTGAAACGCAGCCACATTGTTGGGTTAAACACCATGGATGTCGTGTGTATTCTTTTAATATACATAATACAAATACTGTTTCTCTGTCTCTTATACACTTTTTGTTCAACCTTTTTGCAGGCTCAAAATCTTTTTACTTTGTACATTATTATCTAAACTTCTTTCTGTCTCAAGGGAGTAAAAAAAAAAAAACAACAACAACAATAACAACAAACAAATACAAAACAATATGGTAAATGAGGGCCAATGGTATAATTAGAGGCAAGAAATATAAATGCGTATATACAATTCATTGGATTAAACTCGAACATTAGGGTAAAAAAGTTTTCTTCGAACACTGATATTTCTTTAGCCACTCAGTCATGAATTCAAAACTCATTTATTTAATAACCCTTTGGAACCCTGAATGTCATAAGTAAAGGAAAAGCATAGCATATTGTTGGTTACACCAAACTCTTTTTTTTTCTTCAAAATGAGGCCTGATGGTTCTAACTTCTACAAACAATCTGGCTTTGACTTACAGAGTGCAGATCTGTGGGAAGACTCTGCATGCGCCATTCACTAAGTTCATCAAAGTCCGACAGTATGTCTTGCAATGTCAAACTGGGGCGCGTGGGCAGGACGGTATTGTCATCATCATCAGAATCATCATCCATAAAATCTTCCTCTGGCCCTACACTCTCCATTGTGTCTTGTTTCTTGAGCTCAGACTTGTAATACTTGCTGCTGTCGTACACAGCCGACATGTACTTAAATGTTTTCACCTGCAACATTCATTTATAAATATATTCCTTCATTAATTCAATAAAAAATGGAGAAAAATTATTTTAAAAAAAAAGAAAAAGAAAAGACCATTGATTTTCATTACATGATGAAGTCATATTAAGTGAAATGTTATAAACTTATATGTCCACTTATTTGCACCTTCACTTTAGAAAAACTGCAGCGTTCCATTTCAAATGAATATGAAACCTAATGCTTACATCTTCTGCTAAAAAATAAGTTTGAGACGTTTATTTTCCTAAAAGCCATCTTTTACAATAAAATTCTCATTATAATGAGACTCATGCCAAGACCCAAATGACCCATTTCTTATTTTCAGAAGCTTCTGACACTCCTCCTATGTTGCCTTAAATATAAAATGCTGTTAAAACCAGACTTTCATATAACCATTTAGATAGAATTCCGCATCTCTTCTACTTGCAAGTTAAAAGCATCCATTAAAAGAAATCACAATGAGGTTTAGAACAGAAGCATAGTAATTACAAGTCCAAATAACAACAACTGGAAGATGAGAAATTTTTTTAAAGGAAATTTATAGGAATTTATTAAGTCATATATTCTCCCGTTCAAACCATCAGTATGATAACACTTACCTGTGGGTGTACAGGAAGGTTTGAACTCATTTCGCTCTGGTAGGTCTCTGCCCCATGTGAGCCTGAAGCAGCCTCGCTCACACTGGCACTGCCATTTCGACCATGAGGTAAACCCAGGATCTGACCCAGAGCACCTTGCCCTTGACTCTGCCCGTGATCTTGGTTGTTGGTATCCAATAGCAGCTCTAGACGGGCCGTGACAGAGTATGGCTCTCGATCCATGTAGGACTGGAAGTCTACAGCGTTCTGCTTCAGGCGATCAACCCAGTCATGCATGAGATCAAGACGCGCCTTGTCATCCAACGGGCCATGGTACACAACACACGCTGCCACTATGAGGGCATCACCAGGTGCTGATGCCATCTGGCGGCGAGTCTTTTTCAGTTCAGAGCGCCACAAGAAGTGTTGCATGGACATGTTCTCCATCAAATTATTGGCGCGGGCAATCTTCCTCTCAATTGCCTGATTGAAGTAATGTAGAATATGGTTTAAATTAACCCATCATCATTAATTTAAGAGAACTTAATTCAGAGACATTGCATGAAAAAAAAAAGGAAAGACAAAACACAATAGTCCGAGTGAAAGAAGAGGTAAATTAAAAACATTGGAATTTGATTCAAACGTTTAAGTTATTTAAAACAGAAACAGAGACTGACATAAACAAAAAAGTCAAAGCATACATCAACAACCAAAAAAAGAAGAATAAAAATGTAAAATTAAATAAAAATAAGAATGAAGACGTACTCATTGATCATTAAAGATATTCTAAAATCACAATGATTTAAAATCAAAGAGCTTTTCAATCTTGTAAGAAAAAAAAAGATCTTGAAAATTAGTTCAATAGCAATCTTACCTGCACTTGTTTCTCTATAGCCTTGGCTACTCTCATTGATTCTTTATGTTGGGTGATGTAATACTCTAGGTTTGTCTTGATGCCATGGGCATCCACCCTCAGTTGACCAAGCTGAGCTTGGGCCTGAAGATATATATATATAACAACAACAATTCAATGCTAAAAAATATTGATTCTAATTTATGTGCCAATAGACAAAATGACCTTTAATAATTTGGGCTCATTTTGGACTTATATATGGCATCATCAAAACAATTCTTTACCCAAATAAAAAGTAGCTATTATCACGGACCTTTGTGTACTTTGTGACTACAGTATTTCACTAAACGAAGCAGTTTATACAAAGTTGCATCTTACCAGAGGTATATTAAAAAAATGCTTTATTAAAAACGCTTTCAAATTTTTACACACAAAAAGTGTTTTCTGAGTGGATTTATCAGCCACTCGGTATGATCGTTTTCTAGGTCAATCTCAGTCTTTCACTTTCCAAATCTAAAACCTACAATTATATCCTTGACATTTAATCTGCCTCTGTCTCTCTATGTATCTGTCTCTGCACGTCTGTCTGTTTCTCCCCCTCCATCTCTCTCTCTCTCTCCTCTCTCTCTCTCTCTCTCTCTCTCTCTCTCTCTCTCTCTCCCCCCTGCGTCTCTCATACGTCCAGCCGAGCCTGTCTCTCTCTCTCCCCCCCTCTCTCTCTCTCTCTTAATCTCTCTCTCTCTTTCACACTCTTTATCTTTCTCTTTCTCTATCTCTCTCTTTCTCTGTCTCTGTTTCTGTCTCTCTTCCTCCTCCCTCCTCTCTATCAAATGTGCATGTTATGCTTGCTTTTTAACTTTCCTCTGTTTCTTGGTCTTTAAGATTAAATTTTGATATATTTGTCTTCCATAACCAGTATATTAAAAAAATTGTTATTCCCACTCAAATTTCCTCTACTACAACCCTCATCTCTCCTACTGGTACTTTACCTTGGTAAACTTGTTCTCAGCATCCAGCAAATTTTTTATGTGTGGCTGCATTTTGCGGTGGATGCTGCTATACTGATAGACAGCATGTACCCATGTGCAGATACTTGCTGCTGCCATACTTTTAGATTTCACATGGTCTGGGGTAAAATTCGGGGAAAATACAAATTGCTTGAGAGCTTTAAACTTGTCCTCTGGGATCTCGTCCTTGTTGTAAAAAACGAGCTGCTGGAAGAAGTTCACATCTGCCATCAAGAGCTTAGCGTTTTCCCAGCTGCAAAAAAAAAAAGAGCATTATATAACTTATTATGTGAAGGGAATTTATTTAAAAAAAAAAAAAACAGTCACAATATTTGCAGCTGCTGCGGAAAGCAAAGCATTGTCAGAATTTCTTTTTTGAGATATTAGACAAAATATGTTGTTTTTCTCATTCTGTGACGGCAGCACTTTTAATAGTTCCTGAAGAAAAAAAAATCTGCCAAAAAACAATAAACACATTAAAAAAATTCTAAAAGTCTATAACTCAAACTAAAGTTTAAAAATTAAATATAAATACAAAAAGAAAAAATCCCAACTCTCCCCACCTCTTCCTAGACTTTTAGACATAATACATGTAGTTTTTTTTATTATAAAACTTAAAAGCGAAGAAAAAAAAGATTACTAAATAAAGACTTGGATTTTCTTTGATTTTCTTCCATTTGATCTGATTCGTTTTGCAGGAAATTTATATAGAAAGATTTTATTCATAGACTAATCTCATATCATATCTTTAAAAGTTATTAAACAACTTTTGCTATAAACAATTCATTTTATTTGTCTCATTTGATTTTTGGTTATGTTTATAATTTGAAATGCATACCATAAATATATTCTCCAAATAATTAACACAAAAAGAACAATTCAAAATATCATTAAATGAAAATATTCATAAACGTTCACACCAGTTGTTACAGAAACTACCATAATTATTATTATTGCTTCCTGCCAATTTCGCCTATATTAATACCACAATATGTTCTCCTACAAAGTTTATAAAGGGTAAAACTGTTATTCAGCAAATGATTAGCATTACCTCTGTGGTTTATCTAAGAGAAGACAAACAGCATCCATGACATAGCAAACATTTTCAGGAGGATTGGGGTAACTCCTAAGTTCTTCAACAGCATTCCTATCCAGATTTTCCAAAACTGCGGCAGCTGCTTGATAAATAGGATTCACCTGTAAATAGAACAACATATGATGACTTCTTGAAAAAAAAAAGTTGAATAATCTCTTTCGTCATAATTATTTGTACATTGAGATATGCAGTAATGCTAGACATTATAGAAACAAGTTTAAAATACTGTTGTCACCATAAAAAATCTTGCAATGTTTGCTAAAATTACACTATTCTAATAAGTATGTATTTTTAAGTCCTCGTCCAACACTAAACAATGTTTCCCTTTCCTTTTATAATCTGCCAACACAAGGAATATAACATGATTAAGGAGGTGAGAACCATCTGTGAACGTTCAATTTAAAAACATGTATAAACCTCCTTAAACCATGACATGAAAGTGCCTATCTCAGATAATCCTTTTAACAGAGCCATGTCATTCTTTAATAAAAAAAAAATTATAATAATAATAAAACAACCCCCAAATTGGTTATCAGTTCATTATTGATACTTGTAAGTTTGCTCTCCAATAGTATTTTTAATATCAGTCAAAAACAATGTGGCATTCAAACTCTAAACTAAACTCACAGAAATTGCACACTTTACTCATATTCTTTTTAACAAATAAGGAAAGAAAATAATTATTCAAGCTAAATTAAAAAAAACAACAACAATAACTATCACAATACCTTATCAAATTCTGACTGCGCAGACTTTCTTAGTGTTTCCAGTGGACCTTGAAGTTGAACTATGACTTCTTCTTGCGCTTTGCATTTGTCTAATGCCTAAAATAAATATAATAGCATGGTGCAGCTCATGAAATAGGCAACTTCAAATTAAACAAGATTTCCATTTCATTTCAGTTTTATATAAGTACATTTTTAATAAACTATTAAAAAATGTAATTTGCAAACTAATATATTCATATTAAGACTTAGATTTAAAAAAAAACAAAAAAAAAAACATGCAAATACTTAAGTTTAACCCAACAGCCACTAACACGTTTGAAGTATGTGCTGAGACAATTTTAAAAGTGACTATGTTTTGAATGTCCTTCATAAAGACTAATTTATTGGACTTTCATACCACAATATAATCCTGCTTATATCTCTCGACTTGGGTGACCAGATCTCTGATAGTGCCATTTGCAGATCTATGTTGTGGCATCAAGTCAGACACCTCTCTCCTGAACTCTGCGATGCTGTCAAATGCTTCACCAGCTTATTCTATTTGTCTTAATATGTCTCAGGCTGCAGCGCAATAGACTGACGGCATAATATGCTTCAAACTTTAAAAAAAACACAATTCACTTCTCACCTGAGCATTTTATGTGAAGGCTGCGTCTACCATGTTTGGTCTTGCTAGAAGTCCATGGACGCACTGGTACAATGGTCAATAAAGTCAATTGAATTGTTTTGAAAGCTGTCTAGATCTAGATCTTACTACAAATTGAATTCCGGCTTACGGCAAAAGTCCTGGACTTTCAGTGTCAAGTCTGCAGCTTTGTCCAATGATGGCCAGCAGCTTCAATCTTATTAGATCTGTTAGGACACTCGGGCGCGTTTCTGCGAAGTTTACAGAGCATGTCTTTTTAGGATGGCTTTGTCGGATGGTCCTTTCTGTTCCTTTTTACCATTGTCGGTGGTAGGGCTTTTCATTTTTAAATGGTTTTGAAATTTCGGAAGTGAAGAATCTACACTAAGTGACAAAGGAAGATCATAGTTTGAAAGAGCTCTATTAAAATAAATGATTTATAGGTGTGGAAGTTTAATTTTTTTTTTTTTTTACTTCCAATAATCTTCTGTTGAGAAATAAGGATGACGACAAGTGATTAACAGTCTCTCGATGAGCAGTACACACAGGCGGGTTTATTCTTTGGTTAAACGTTGTACATAATGTTCTTGATACTACCTATATTGTACTGTGTTTTCATCTTACATACTTTTTTGTTGGGAACAAGCCACATATTTTTTTGTGTTTCGTATTTTGCTTCTTCACTTCCGCTTGTTTCAGTTCCCACCGTTCTATGATAGCACAATGTCCCAAACCTTGGAGTCTGAGAGCCAGGGGAATCATCTCCCTGCTGAGGGCACCACCTCAGAACAGGAGCCCGTGGTGGAATATGCAGTCCAATCAGCTGCTCTAGTCACGCAAGCGGCTCCCCCAGACCAGGAGCATCAAGACGAGCTTCGCCTGGAGATCCCCGCTGATGACTCGGCGGAGCAGAAGTCTGTGGGCGGCTCGGACACTGCGGCCACGTCCCCCGTGAGTCAGTCGGACACGTCCTCGGGCTCGCTGGACCGCAGCGCAGGCAGCGCTAAGATAGCCATGGCTGGGACGGCCAGAGCAGGCGGGGCGGCGGGCGTGAGGAGGCAGGACAGCTTCTATGAGAGCGACGAGGACGCGCGCACCCCTCGCTCTCGGCGCAAGTCGCCAGGCAGCCATGTCAAGCCGGACGTGGAGAGGCCGCCGGGCTACGAGTCGGCTGTGGGCTCGGAGGAAGCGTCGCCCGCCAGGGAGCAGGAGAACCATGAGCAGGAGCGCTCCCCGCCGCCCCCCTCACCGCCAGAGGAGCTGAGAGAGTCCGAGACGAGGACCACAATAGTGACCAATAGCGTCCAGCCCTTGCCTTCTTACGAGGAAGCTTTGTACGCCATGGCCGAGCCGGCCTCTGCCGCGCCTGTCGCACCCATCGCCAAACTCGACTCCACTGGCTCAGATTCCGAGCAGGTAAATCGGCCCCTGCACTTAGTCTAAACCTGTACGGCACCATCTATGCAACCTTTTAGTAAATATTTTCCTCGTTTAACTATTTTCTTTTAGCTCTTGCCTCATAAGTATTTTAGTCCGTAAGGACAAAAAATCAATGCACTTTTCTCCTCAGCTAATCTTTAACATCTATTTTTTTTATTGCATATCTTTTGGAGAGGATTTTAATCATTATTTCGGTCTCACTAGGGCAACGGTTTTGCTTTTTTTCTGTTTTCTGCTTTACCTGATTGATCCTAAAAACTAATTTCACAGTGACTTTTAATGCACACAGTATGAATTAATCCAACCCCAGGTCTTTAGTATTAATTTCTTCATTTGGCCGTCCTGTCGAACTCTTAACATTTTAATATTCTGTCCTGCCTCACTGAGCTACAGATCATCTGAGCATTACATTTATGGAGTATTTATTTCCACTTTTTATGATGCGATGTTGATTAGGGAATGCACACCGTGCTGCAACGTGCGGGCACACACCATTTAATACCCAGCGCATCAAGTCGCACCACGCTAACACGGATCGTGTGGTCGATGTAACGGGTGTACTGTGTTCTAAATGTCCATCCTCAATTTTTTCGCTCGGCCTGCATGGAAGGAACTCATGTTTGTGCATCGATATCTTGTTCATGCTTGATATTTCTTTTATCAGATACCTGTTTGGCGTGTCTTGGTTATCGTGTGCAATCGTGCTAAAGCTTTTGCTATTGTGGTTGCTATCTGCTTAGTAGGCATAGTCTTTTTTACTAGTCGTTAATACTTAAAATGGTAGAGCTTGTTTTAGTATGTTTGTTTGCTGATGTTTCAGAACTGCTGGTTTTTATCATCGCATCATTACTCCGCCCCTAATGCGATGTATACGCTTTTATTAATAATCCCCTTTCGTTTCGATAGTCTATCCAAAAAGAATTTAAATAGCTGTGTGCCTGTGTCATTAATTTTATAAATAACAGGAGATCGTGAAATATATTGTTCCAGAAAAGAAAATGATTTTGATGCAGTTCGAAGGTTGTTTTTAATTTAATCAGATTATGTTTCGCGCATTGTATATCAGGGCGTCAGATTACGAGATCCAGTGTAAGGGAACATCAAACATACCTTATGGTCTGTTTGATAAAGTAATATTCTCCCGTATATCGGCAAAAACCAATGACTTGCGTTGACGTCGACATTCGTTTGATTGTAAGCTGTATTAATAGATGCGTAGTTTTTAACGATGTGTTTGATCTTTTGCCAAATACAAGTCATTAGCTTACGAGAGTGAGAGTTATTTTGTTATTATAAATCCAGCCTAAATCTGTTCTGCTTGAGTTCTCGCAAACTAGTTATTGAAAGCTTAATGGACAGTGATATATACCCTAGCTTGAGTGAAGTCGATAGCATGTAAACTTTTGTTCGTCGTAAAATTCCTTTTTATTTAGATTGCAAGTTCAGTTATGGTATCTCAGAACTTGAAATAAAGTGTACTGTTGAAAAGGCTTGGACCTTGCAGTTTTATTCGGCTAAGATTATAATTTTACCCAGGAGGTTTTATCTAAAAAAGACAGCTAAATTATATCGATTCCACTGTAGAGCTTTTTACACTTGCATTAAAATAAAACGCTGGTTAAGAGTTCAAACTTTAAATGTAATGTTTCAGTCAGGGCCAAGACATCAAATGATTTAATTGTGAAACCGCAGAACAGATATATAAGCAGATCCAGGATTGGTTCTTTATTGGGAATGGGGTGCTATAGTCACGACTGATCTAGATCCACCCATGTCCAAGGAGAAACACCGTTTTGTGTGAAATTATTTATGGCCACTAACTAGCAACTAGGAGGCTACGGTCTCGGCTTAGCACAGTGTATAGGCTTAACAAAATTAATGTTCACTTATTTCAACATAACATCAGCAGCTTTATTGGTGACGCACTCTGAAACCGTTTGTTTTTTCAAGGGGAATGGGAGAAGACCCAATGTCACAAATAGAGTGTGTACACTTGGCGAGAAGTTGTCAAATGAGGGCAGATAAATAAATTGGATGAAAATGTTAATTATATCGCGATCAGATATATCCATTACACATAGGACATCACCAAATAAATCTAAATGATAATCAATTTATTAATTCTAGTGTCACCAGCTTTATTGGTGAAGCACTCTCAAAACGTTTTTTTTTTAAAGGGTAAGGGGGGTAAGACCCAATGCCAGTTGTCACAATTAGAGTGTGTACACTTGGCGAGAAGTTGTGGTATGAGGACAGATAAATTAATTGTATGAAAATGTTAATTATGTCGCGATCAGATTACACATAGGACCCCACCCAATAAAACTAAATGATGATCAATTTATTAATTCTAGTGTCACCAGCTTCAGCCAAAATACAAAAGTTTAAAGGTTGTTTTTGTTTATTTTGAATTGTAGGTTAGTTTTATATCTTTTCTCTTATTATTCTGTGCCTGTACACTCATCATAGGCTTATCTGTTTTACCTCCATTCCAAAACGTATCTTTTATTATGGTGTAATTGATCATGACCACATTCTGGCGCTTAGGTTCCAACACAAAATATCTCGTTGTTTTTCTACCCCCTCTACTATTCCCTTAAGTAAATCCCCATAGTTCATAGCTCAGTTAAGGCTAGATAGATTACACTATGTATATAAAGTTGTTTTTGTGGGCTATGATCGTGCCTCTGTGTGATGTTGCATTACGGCTGTTTCTGCCTCTGCTGTGCCCTAGCCCAGCCCACGAGGCCTCGCCCATCCCGCCAAGGGAAGCCCCTCTCTGGACGGCCAGTCCCCACGCGGAGATGTGGCTGGCAGGGGGAGCCAGCTCGCCAAGAAAACTCCGCCTCCAATTCCCCCAAAGCCTAAGGGGGCCCGCAGCCTCCTCGTCTATGCTCAGGAGAAGGTAATCCATCCACTGGGGCCAGGGGCGGGGTGAATGCCTAGTCAAGTGTTTAAGATTTTTTTTTTTTTTTAATCCAGTTCAACACTGTGAATTTATATAGTGTAGCAGTGATAGCCTATTTAATCAGTATGGCATTAATAAGACTTCTCTGAACAGTAATATTTGCATTTTTTTTTTTTTCAGCGGGCTGATCATAAAAAAACATCAACATTCTTTTTAATATTTCAAACAAAGCTTAGGATAATGATTCAAACATAACTAATTCCAACTATTTAAAAGTCGGGGCAGAGCACTGCTTCCATCTCTATGCTATAGGTTTTATTTCTCCAGTTGTATCCCTTGTATTTGTATTTCAAAAAATCTTTTTAGTATCATGTATTTTACATCATAGTAAACTGTAGTAAGCTAAGTATTTCTTTGCATGAACATTCTGTATTTATTCAATAAAACCAACAAGATTAGAAGTCAAGTTTAAATTTTTTTGAACTAAAGATTAAATGCTAAATAAATGCCTAAATTTACCCTTTGTATTAAAAAAAAACAACAACAACAAAAATAGCAAATCACTGACGCCTTCCTTCCCATTAAATAACGATGAGGATAGGGAGAGTGTTTACTGTTAACGGAGTTTTAAAATAAAGCCCTGTGTTAGTGCTAGAGCCTCTATGCTCGAAGTGCCATGCAATGCTCGCCTCGTGCATCCAAGTGCCTGGTCCTGGCATAGACATGTACAGCTTGTTACCTTGCTTTCCTCGTACCCTGATGCCTGCTGCCTCCCCTCATATGCATAACAACATAATACATGATCAAACTAATGTTCTCGGAGTTTTCCTCTTACAAAAACAATAAGATAGATACACTTTTTCTCTGGTACAAATTTACAAGATCGAGCGACGTAATTAGGCAAAGGGAATGGAAGGTTGTTTTTCCCATTTAAATAAAAAGCGTAAAAAATTGAAATTGCTTTGGTGATATAAGATTAAATAGACTAAAGCTACTCGCCAAGATGCAAAACAGGAATGACTATTTCGTCAACTCATTTCAGTGTTGATCTATTCCTCACACTTTGTATAAACTAAGTGATAGTTTTTGTAATAGGGTTTCTTCAACGCTCTTCAGTGTTCTTCTATTCCTAACACTATTTATAAACTCAGTGATAGTCTTTGTAATAGGAAATGCCGAGAACACTTCGATCGCGCCCCATGACCATGTTTCAGCCAGTCCAATCCTATAAAGCAAACATGGGTCCATTAGCATTCAAACCTCAAATGCTGAGGAAACAAGTTTGATTTGGGACCCCTTTTTACTTTCTAGTACTGGATCTGTAATAAACCCCTGAGCTTTTAATGAGTCCTAGCTTGGAAATTATCATTGTGTTTGCTATGTTTTCCCTCCCCGCCCCATGATTGTGCCCTTCCCGCCGCCTAATGCTTAAAGAGCTGGCAGATGAAAATAAAGACTCAGGTATGACGAGTATCAAATTTGGCAGGTTCAGTTTTTTTCTCGTTTTTCTTACTGCATAATTATTTTTCCCCACCTTATGTCTTTAGACAATTTTCGTTTGTTTTTTCTTTTGTTTTTGTTGTTTTTTGACAAGCAATGTATTTACATTTTCTCATAAAGAATTACTATTTCATTTTGTCCGGCTCACCTTTAGAACACTTTTCCACGTCTTTTTTTTAAACTCACTGGTTCTGTAATTCTTTCATCTCCTTTTGTTTGTGTGGTTTCTAACAATGAATTGCGTGATTGAAATTTTCTTTGTCCGATTGATTTTTTTAATTTTTTTAAAAGTTTACTAACACTTTTTTTTCTTCTTTTTTTTTTCTTTTCTTTTTTTTTTCTTAAAAAGTGTTTTTTTTCACCGGATTTCTTTCATCACCCTCATACCCATTGTGTCTTAAAGTTTTTCTATGTAGATCCAGCTATGCAAACCATAATGGTTGGTTTTAATTTAGTTTTAATCTTAACTTCTTTCACCAAAACGAGTTTTACCTTTTAAGTTGTATCATGCATGGTTTTGTCGAATGCACCAACCAATTATAAAATTTTTTTTACTGCCAAGGTGCTTTTTTACTCCTTGCTCATTCAATGCCCTTCCTTTTTATGTATTCACTTTTCACTACTTCTTGTTTTTGTTTTTGATTTACAAGCTACTTGTTATCTATGTATTTCTTAGAGTCATCCAAGAATATGACTATGTTATTTGATATCATTATATAATATTGTTTTTCTTGCCTTCGTGCTACAAGCTACAAAATAGTCATGCATTTCCAACGTAATCCTCTTTGGCCGGGAGCTCTTCCGTCGCTGATGTAAGATTATAATAAGAAGTAGGTAAAGTCCTTCAGCCTCAAGCAGATCGGGCGGGAAGCGAAGCTGCTATCGCCGAAGGAAAAGAAAACGTTTACCACCACAAGCAGTTTAATTGAACCTCCACCCTGCCCATGGTGCACAGAGTAGGCCCTCTTTACAGTCACCTTAACACTTTGTTACTCCTCAAGTGCACGGGGCGCTACTGGATGTGGAGTTAGAGCCTCCGCCGCGAAATTGAGAACTGTCTTCGATGGTTCGAGCTTTCAGCTGCAGTCGCAACGCGTGAACTAAACACTTTCGATCACTTTTCTAGCCGCATCACAAACCACACATTGATTACAACCTATACACTTTCATTGACACTCGAAACCACAAGAGATAAACAAAAAAAAGAGATAAATAATAAGTCAACGCATGTCTTGTTCTGTCTACTATTCTAATCATTTTGAAACCAACTTAGTGAAGACGAAGACATCGCCTCAAATGTTCGTAAATTTAAGCTTGCTTTGCTGTTATATATAATTATTCCTCGATCAGAC
This sequence comes from Elysia chlorotica, assembly GCA_003991915.1. NCBI lineage: Eukaryota > Metazoa > Mollusca > Gastropoda > Plakobranchidae > Elysia > Elysia chlorotica. The sequence continues at coordinate 164,347 of RQTK01000055.1, read as the reverse complement.
ATAGTTATTAAAATAGAAATGTTATTGGTGGATGCCCAACTCACTTTGTATCGGCGAGGTTGGTCCGCATTAAAACATCCATGCGAGTACTTAGAGTAGCTTGTGTTGCGATTCGTACTGTATATATTCCAGTATTATATTGGTCCTGGTGTATTGATTGTTGCCATTACTTGGTCAGGCGCACGTTTTTGGACCATGCGTTGAGAACGTGTAAAAACAAACTTCTCCAAAACAGATTGCCCAACTACTGTCGTAATATTGGGGTCTGTAACTCCCTTTTTTACCCTCTCCAGTCAAGTACCTGAATCTTCTGAGTAAGCCGGTTGTGTGGTGGCGGTTCCCCTCGGTTGTTGCTTTACTTGGCTTTACTCACAAACGTGACTTTTGGACACATGTGGAACAGTCTCTCACTATGGAAGTTGTTAAGACCAACGAGAGAAATTTGTACAACGGCATTGTCAGACGAAACTGCTTTGGTTTTCACGCCTCCAACATTGTATTGAAATGTTTATAAATTTGATTTGGAATAACGTTTGAATGTCTCGCATACTGGCATTGTCAGACGAAACTGCTTTGGTTTTCACGCCTCCAACACTGTATTGAAATGTTTATAAATTTGATTAGGAATAACGCTTGAATATCTCGCATACTCGCTATGAATCGCCGCATTTATTATAATCCTGTAATCCATTGGAGTGCACGCAACTCGCTGAGAGGACAGAAGTCCAGGTATGCCGCTCCATCTCTTTGTGACAGATGCTACACTTGGGACCTTTCAATGAGATCGGTATATGTTGACAATGTACGTTAAGAAACAAACTATAGAGTGTGAATCGAATAAGATCAAATGCATTGTTTACCTCATCAGAAGAATAGATGAATCCATTGGTAGAATCTCTCGTTACGTAGCTCTGTCATTGTCCAAGCACCCTATCTCTGTAGACGGTGCTGGGCGCTGCGCTCCTTGCCTCCACGGCGTCTCAGTCAGTCAGTCAACGAGTCAGTGCGTATTCTGCGGCTTAGATCCTAACCAAACAGTGTGCGTCTTAGAGCAAGTTCCACAGCTTTTTAAAAGTTCAAGGCTTTTATTTATTTCATGAAGTTAAATATCTGTATTCTTCATTGCTCGCGGACTCATTTTAAAATAGTTTGCCAAGTGGGAAAGAAACAGGTTTACTCACGTCTTATTATGTGCTCATGGACTAGAACTTACCTGTTCTGAAAGTAATGCACCATCCCCCCTTTTGTTTCTTGTCTTCATACTTTTTAAGCCCCTTCTCTTTAGTCGCTCATTCTGAGCATGTTGCTGATGGGATCAAAATAAACCATGGTGAGAAAACCTGGAAATACAACTCGCTTCCGTATCGGTGGCAGCAAGCAGCTATCTTTATCTCTTTTTCCCATTTCCATTTCTCGATTTGGAATTTTAAAACGAAAATAAGTGATAAAGATTACACTAACCATAAGCTGACGTTCCAGCCAGCCAGTAAAGGTAATGCGATTGTCGAAAGCCAATCGTGGGACTCTTCAAGGTTCCGGTCTGAGAGCTCCAGTCTTAACTGATCAGACTCTCACAGCTGCTTAAGTTGCCCCTCAATAGCTTTTACCTGATTGGCGAGTCGTTTGGATGGCTGTAGCTGCCATGTGTTCCCTGTCCAAGCCCTATTAGCCTGTCTATAGAGGCCCATAATTAGCTCCTCAACATCTTAAACAGCTACCCTCTCGCCACCTGACTGGCTCATGACATATTGAGCATTGCCTTTTTTTTTTTTTTAAGAAAAAGACAATCTTATACATGTTAAGTTAGTATTATATTGTCCATGTATTTTATGCTCCAAGTCGTAAAAGCACGTCCAAATCGGTTGGGCTAAATATAACATAGAGTGGCAGGCAATTTTAGAAAGAGTATTATTTGGATATCATGACCCTCTCTCCATTCCGCATTTTTGATGGGCTGCAAGAGTCTCGACTGCTTGGTGACAGCAACTTAGACTCTAAGTTATTAGTCTCCTCCCCTCCTCCTCCTCCTCCAATCCTCCTCCTCCTCCTCCTCCTCCTC
>RQTK01000055.1:154906-161895 GCA_003991915.1 Elysia chlorotica | reverse complement strand
TCTCCCTCTCTCTCTCTCTCTCTCTCTCTCTCTCTCTCTCTCTCTCCTACACACACAACATTCAAAGTGCGCCGTTTCCCAAAGGCTTAGAACGTTCGCTCGCAACCAGCAGCAAACCTCTTGACGCTACAGCATATCTTGCTGAAAATCGGAACACCTTCTTACTGGTCGTAGCTGTTAGTTTCCATGCATGGGCTGACGATGGTGCTAACGGACCTTATCAAACAATTAAGCCATATGGTTCCTGAAGTTGGCATCTAAGTTTCTGTCTAGGTAATTATTCCGCTTTCTGTCCCAACCAATCTTTTTATAACTTATTGTTCAGCTTCCCTCTTTTCCAGACCCAATATATTGATGGAATCTTGATCCTATCATGTTAAGGCAATTTTATACATGAATTTCATTTATGCCCCGAGAACATTACTGTCAATCTTCAATATGTTTCCTCTCTCTCTCCCTCTCTCTCTCTCTCTCTCTCTCTCTCTCTCTCTCTCTCTCTCTCTCTCTCTCTCTCTCTCTCTCTCTCTCTCTCTCTCTCTCTCTCTCTCTCTCTCTCTCTCTCTCTCTCAATATCAATCACTGCTCTCATCTCACCATATGCCCATCTGTTTTTCTGCACAGTCACGCCATTTCCCCAGATCGCCTTTGTAATCAGCTTAGCCCAATATGATTGGGCTTGATGCGCCTCTCTCTCTCTCTCTCTCTCTCTCTCTCTCTCTCTCTCTCTCTCTCTCTCTCATTATATATATACGGATCACAAATAGTGGTGTCCTTAGTCAAGGATACAGCTGGAAAAAATGTAAAATGCGCTAAACGTACCACAGACAATGCCAATGTGATGGATATTACCGACACAGGAGAGACTGGGGATATCTGACAATAAGAACTACATCAATTAATGGAGGTATACCCCTCCCCTGAGTCTGCTCCTCCCACAATAAAACAAACTATGCCACCACCCTAACGCTGTCCAAAAACCGTACGGGCTTCACGTGCAGCAAAGTACATGGCCTGGCGGTTCTGAGTGTGAGAGCGAACTTTTTGTGTCTCCAATCCTGGCAGGGAAATGTTCACAACAGATGCTGCCCGACATGTACCAGGTAGCTCGGCTTGGAACTTCTGGAGAGCTTCGCCATGTTATTAGACCTGGTGATTTCGTGATTTTTACCAACTGGACTTTCCAATGAGTTACCGTTTGGGTGATTTGCTGACGGCGCAGTGTTTGTAGAGAAGTGCCTTGTTGTGTTGGTATTCTAGATTTAAGACATCCGGCTCTGTTACTTTCATTTATATTTTCCTCCACGTTTTGCTAAGTGGATCTTAATATCTGATGGATTTCGGTGGTTGATGATATTATCATACGATTGTGTCGATTTTGTATGCGTGTTCTTTGTGCGGCCAATTTCTCGTGGAAGTCTTTATTGTGATTTCCCTTGTTCCTTGTTCTTGCTGGGAATAAAACCCTTCTAGAATATCGGCAAGTTTATGTTCATTTCCCTCCTCATGCTCTGGGGATTATAAAAAAAAGAATTGAAGATGGCGCACAAAGACCCTTTCAAGGTGAAAGGATCTAGTCTCGGATTTCTCAGAGACTACGGACCAATGCTGGCATGATTCTACTGTGTCAGAGAGAAAGCGCAGGCTGGTCCGGAAATGTCCAAGCTCTACTCATGTGGATTATGTGAATTATCTGAACGTACAAATTTTACCTTACGCCTGTTGTTGAAGAGCTGGGCTCACAACTTATTGTAGGCGTCTAGTTCCTTCCATATCGTGAACATCTCGTTCTGAGGCTCGAGCGATGGTACCTAAACTGGTCAGTGCTCACGGCTGACGAGCAAGAGGTTCTCTGTTCAAATCTCAACTGGTTCTGTCGTCTTCGTTCACGATTCATCGGGAAACCAAAGGGCGCAAAATCAACGAAAGACTACTTTTCAAGGATATTTTGAATGCCGTTGTAAAAGTTTCTGCGTTCTTGGCTAAAGCCTATTGATCTAAGGCAAAGAATACCTTTTACACCCACCCACCCCCCAGCCTCACCACCCTGAGCCATGTATGTGTTTTGTTGCAAGAAAACGCCTCGGACACTGTCTATCAGGTCCGTTTCGGACAGTGTTCGGAAGTCAACCAGAAAGGTACACATATCTTTTTAGAGTGATCACCTTTCTTTGGTCCAGAGCATCATCATTGTCATCGATGTTGTTATCGTCGTCGTCGTCATCATCATTATTATTTTTATCAGTTAGAGAGCCTAGTTGTAAATTTTACATTGGCAAAGGACCCCCCTCCCCACACACACACACACACTTTTTTTTCCTCTCCATCTTTCTTCTCTAAGAAAATAATGAGTGCGTTTTTTTTAATAGCCATGAATCATATTATGTACCACGTTTCTCGTCTCATGTGTTTGGGTATCTACTTTATTATTATTCTGATACTTTCCCTGCTCCCCCTTCTCCAATCTCCCATGCTTTTTTTTTAACTGAATTCTTGCTACTTTGATGAAATTATATGAATTACTCGTTGTCACCATGTTATCAGTCATTACTGTAATGTAAATGAAGATCCCGCCATGAAAAACAGAGAAATATTAAGGAAACCACCCCCGCCATCACCGTACGACTGCTGCTACATAACGTATCTTTCTTTACCAATTGAAGTCCAAAATAATCTCATTGTTAGACTAACAATAGTTTTTTTGTTAGTTGTTTTTTTTTAAAGTATATCCCGATACTATGTTCAATTCTCCTAAACTACCAGGTAAATCACGGATCTTAGCCATCATATTATACACCCAAAGTGTTCACCCTTTCTTTAACCCTTTTACATTAGTGCCTGTGGCTAGGCTCAAAACATTAGAGCTGTATAGGCCCCAACAACTTTGGCTGGCAGTCCTGCTGGTCTAGAGCGCGATGGGCCAAGACTATCAGTCTCCAGGTCAACTTTAGAATAAAAACGCCCCCGCCATCTGGTTTCTACATTGAATGGTTTTAGTTCTTTGGGCCTTTGTTACTTTTTCCTTTCACCAACGGTCTGGGTCCTCATGATATTTTAACACAATTGAGTGTTAATGTTTATCATACATATTTATGTTAATCTCTTCTCGAAAAATAACCCACATGCATGCCTCAGTACTAACTAACGCATAACCATTTTCTACCCCCACCCCTTGCTTGCCGCTGTCACGCGGACTCTAGGAAGCCCCGCCCCCTCTGCCCTCATCGTCTCCTCCCCCAACCACGCCTATACCTCCCTTGACCCCGCCCCTCAGGCCGGCTCCAAGCTCACCAAAATGGGGCGACCCAGACTATAAGGTAAGGCTGTCAGCATCTGTTGTATAATGTTCATACAGACCTGCTCCACTCCTGGTCTTCCTTCTTGCTGCCCTTACTAAGGAATAGCATTAAAAATGTTCTGTTTCATCCCTGCCCATTTAGATCTCACGAACCGTCATTAAGTTCTTAGATTAATGATATGCATCGTTCACTATAAGTATCTGTGTGTGAGAAATTGTATTACATTTACGGAGGGCGCCTTATAATGATAATAATGATAATAATAATAATAATAAGAAGAAGAAGAAGAAGAAGAAGAAGAAGAAGAAGAAGAAGAAGAAGAAGAAGAAGAAGAAGAAGAAGAAGAAGAAGAAGAAGAAGAAGAAGTGGAAGTGGAAGAAGAAGAAGAAGAAGAAGAAGAAGAAGAAGAAGAAGAAGAAGAAGTGGAAGTGGAAGAAGAAGAAGAAGAAGAAGAAGAAGAAGAAGAAGAAGAAGAAGAAGTGGAAGTGGAAGAAGAAGAAGAAGAAGAAGAAGAAGAAGAAGAAGAAGAAGAAGAAGAAGAAGAAGAAGAAGAAGAAGAAGAAGAAAAAGAATTATGATTAATAGTAATAGAAATTTGAGATCGTACCACATAAGAGAGTAAACGAAAAAGAAATATACCTTTTATAAGCTTTGGTCTTTGTATTGATTGATACTTTTCCTCACCCTCTCTATAAATGAAGTTGTTCAATGTGCATGCATCATGAATGTATATAATGCACTTGTATTATATTTTTCTCAACATCATATGGTATGGGTATAAAAATAATGCCGTATATAAAGTTATTTAGATTAATAGTAAGATAAACGAGTTTCGTCAGGATGCAGACGTAAAATCACTTTATAAACTTTCAGTGCTCAGTGTACTATCTAAGGTATTGGTTGGAAATAATAATCGAAATTCATTACATACTATTTTTGTGCGTTTTTTTTTAAAATTAAGAACTAATTAGAATATGCTCCACAAGTCCCCTCCCCTTTCCCCGAGTTTAACAAATGGATCTTTGGGGATATAAGCTTCTCATCACCTTGCTCTTCTTAATCCTCGGCATATATCTTTATTGAAGTGGTACTATCATAATTTTTATGAATCATGGATATTGTTCATATACTCTATGATGTAAAACTAAATTGTCTGCCTAATATGATGAATATTTCAATTCATGTCTCCGTCAAGAAAATATAACCTAGAAGTAATAACAACCTAAGTTTGTCACCGACTGTAATAACTATTTTGATAATGTAATTTCATCTTGTTAACACTAAATAACAACAGACTCACAGGATAAAACATAATTATAGACAATCTATTATGGTGGACTGGGTATATCCGCTACAGTCTTTATTAGGCAATGCTTAAAAGATTTAAAAGTCAATCCCAAGTAATTCCTTTCTTTTATCAAATGTTGAATGACTTTGGGATTGACTGAATGACATTAATATTGTTTTGCCATTTCCTGAAAGCAATAAGATAAGTTTCTCAATTTAGCTGGTACATAGTAAGTTTTAACTAACTTTGACCTTCAATCTGTAACCTCTGACATTTAAACTGTAACCTCTGACCTCACCTCACCCCATCCTTGACCCTTCCAGCATGGCGGGCGGTCCGGGCTCTCCCAGCGCAAGGCGACTTCCGGCAGCCCGTCCCCGTCAGACCAGGTGAACCCAAGTGACCTTAACTCCGCCAGCCCGCCCGCCTCGCCCCGCCACGCGGCGCTCGCTCTCGGCTCGCCCGCCTCGCCCGCCCCCTCGCCGCTGGCCAGCCACGAGCAGACGATAACGATCCACAAGGACAACCTCCATCTCGGTACGGCTGTTAGTGTTCATGTTGCACACATATTTACATTATCAAATGTTTACAAAAAAAAATTTTTTTTTTTAAGAAAAAAATATGCATACAATGTACACCAATTTATACTTCTCTTGGCATACACTTATGCATGAGGGTAACTTTCATCTACACTTATGCATGAGGGTAACTTTCATGTCGGTGAGAGCTTTCGTGTTGAACATAATGTATTTATAATAGGTGATACAAATACAAAGTTATCTTCATGGTTAAACATGCAGTACATTAACAAACGACCCGCAAGGACAACCTTCACCTCGATACGGGTGTTTGTGTTACACTCATACTTTGATTATTTATACAAAAACACGAATAATTCTACATGGTTAATCATGCAGTATACACATAATCACACTTCTAATGATTATATTATGGTAACACAGGAGGACAACTTTCACCTCAGAACGAGTGATTGTGTTACACAAATAACTAAACAAAAGAAATGCTCAAGGACATTAAGAATCATGTATTGCTGTAATGTAGTAGACGCATAATTACAATTGTAGTGATAGCGTTCGAAAAATATATCCGAGGACAATCTACAACCCACTACACTACGGGTGGGTTTTTTAAAATGACTTTTTGAAATTTAATGTAAGTTACACCAAGGTTTCATAAAGAGTTCAGTATAATGTGACCGGCTGAGACAGGAGTTATGGTATCCCCGCCCTGTCTCGTGTGTGGCAGCACATAAAATTGTCAGACGTCAGTCTTGGGGAGGGTCTACAATGTAGCCTATATAGTGCTGTTTTTGGACGTTTACCAAACTCAACTCAATTCATTCCTAAAGAGCCCGGCAACCTCGCAACCCCAGCTGAGATTCGACCCTTGGACTCACTGCTTGTTCGTCAAGAACTCTACCCTCTGAGCTTCCGGCGGCCAGCGATTGTTTATATTACACACAACATAATTACATTTGTAATGTATACACTTAATTACACACTTAATTACACTTATAACGTTACCAGATTTTAAAAAATTTTAATCGTATTACACACATAATAAATAAAGAATATATACTTATAATTATATATACATGCACTGCACATCTAATAAGTGTGGGGGTTATGAATTACAGTCGACGTTGTTAATGTTATCGGTGTTGGGTATAATTATGTACACTCTACCACTGACTTGGCTTAGCCACCAGGTCTCTCGTCAGTTATTGTCCTTGTTGACCTGGTCCCGAACAGTCCTTGATTAGATTCCTGGTGACCCTCCAGCCAGCGGATAATTGGCTGGCTAGTTGAGTATCAGATATGCTTACCTCTATCAGTAGAACCACAGTGCCGATGCTTATATTATCATCGTGATTATATCAGGTATCGTGTGATAGGTAGAGGACTTCGTAAACATTGAGTGAGAAAACCGTTCGTTAGCAATTTTCATCTGTTTTGAGCACAGGAAGAGATATAGTCACACGAGAAGGAGAGGGAGAGAAAGAAGTAAAAAGATAGACAGACAGACAGACATAGAAGAGAGGAAGGAAGTTGGGGGATTTGGGGGGGGGGGGGCAGACGAAAAAGATACATAGAAAGAGAAACAGGGAGATTGGGAAACTGGGTAGAGAGATCGAGAAAAAGATACTCAGAGAAAGGTAGCGATAAGTAGAAAGAAATATACAGAGAATGATAATAGGGACAGACTGCAAGAGCCAGTGATTAGTTTATGTTATAAAGGAGATGAAAAGCATGAAACTCTCGCATGATGCGAAATCGTGCCTGCTGCTATTGAGCATCAAAGCCCCAGTGATCGGGGTTCCCCGGTGGGGCTGGGATTGTTTCGCCGATCGATGATCGCAGCAGTGGCGAGCACGTGACTTGTTC
>RQTK01000055.1:139906-152406 GCA_003991915.1 Elysia chlorotica | reverse complement strand
AATAAAAAACGAACCTCAGATCAATTAACTCTTTTGCGCTCCCTCTACTTGTCATCAAATTTACAAGATATTTTCTGTGCGGGCATCATCAACAAGAATTTTAGGAGCCGGAAAATTATTGCATTCGCCTTCGCTGTAGCTGTAGCGCGTTTTATAAGATTTTTTGCTTAATATTATGTCAAATAATTTGCATCCTTCTCAAACTAAACGGTTAAAACTTCTTTGGCTATAGAACCCACTGGCTTTTCAAGCTATGTTACTATGTCCACGATACCACTTCAGGCAATCTCAGAAACGTTCCGTCCTTAGTAAACTGAAGCTCATGCATTTGATACTGTGTACCGAGTTTTAGCAACTTGAGATGGCTGGCTCTGCCTTTGTGTGGTATCATTTAATTAAAAGTTAACGTGGGTTTTAAAAAAAAAGCCAGTCAAATCTACTGATTGGAAGGTGGAGTGTGTAATTATGAACTTTATACATTTACACCCTTGAGATAGACACATATCACCCGGCGTTTTTTGCCAGGGAAATAATTGCCCGTCACAAATCAATGCTCAGATAACAGCATGGCGGTACCTAATAAAGAATATTATGTTCATCCTTTAGAATTAGGGTATGGAAAACATACGCGCGCCACCAACATTTATTTTTTCCTCGACTGCCCAACCGCCCTCATTGTGGTGTATCATTCCTCCACTGTGTCATTTGATTCCCTCGTTAAACCGCTTCACCAATTAATTATGACTGAAACTCAATGTTTTCTTTTTTTTTTTTTTTCCTTAAGCTTAATCTGGTTTATCACATTCCTGCTCGGCTACAGATGCTCTAATTGGCGCCCCTTATTTGAGCGTTTCAACACGAGTAAAAAGACAATAGTATAATTCCGCATGAATTTTTAGAGTTTGCATAATTCTGCCAATGACGAGCCTCTCACCAGCTTTAGGAGAATTATGCCACCGGGTGCGTTGGATTAAGTATTACGTCCAATCACATGAACCACGTCAGCTCAATTAATTAAGTCACAGCTGTGCACTCTCCCTTGTGGATGTTTGTTTTGATCACTCGCACCGTGGTTTTACCCGTCTTTATCGCAATGGCAAGGTATGTGTGGATCTATGTCTTTTCTGTTCAACTAGATTTTAAGGAGGCTCTTTATGGAAACTAAAAACGTAAAACATGTAAACTATACGCTCATTTATTTTCGCTTGGGTTATGTTGATCAACCTTTTGTTGTCTCTCGATAACCTGATGTATCTGTCTGCTTACACCTGTGGTTGTTTGTGCCTGTGTTTTTTGTCAATTGTTCGAGATATCACCCATATTATCTTGCCATGGATCCATCAATCAGCCTAAAATTAGATCATAGTAACTTTGTTACTTGCTGTTGCATTATATTTCTTTCCCCGCTCTCTCTCTCTCTCTCTCTCTCTCTCTCTCTCTCTCTCTCTGTCGCTCTTGCTTTCTGTCTGTCTTTGGGTTTAACGTCTGCTAGGTTCCCCAGACAAGGGGATAAGTGGAGTGAAATTACTTTATCTCGCTCTCTTTCTCTCTCAGTCTGCCCCCCCTTCCTTCCACCCCTCGTCTTTCCTCCCTAGACCAGCGTCCTCAGTCGGCCTGGCCCTCGGCGACCCAGTGCGACTTCAAGTGTATGTGAGCGATGTGTGATCTCTCTCACTCACTCACTCTCTCTCACTTTCTTTCACTATCTCTCTCTCTTTCTTACTTTCTCTTTCTCTTACTCACTCACCCTTTCTCACTCACTCCATCTCCCCCACCTACCCTCTCTCACTCATTCCATTTCTCTCACTGAGTCTCTCTTATTCTCTCTCTTTCTCTTTCCCTCTTTCTCTGTGTGTGTCTCTCTCTCTCTCTGTCTCTCGGCATCAGCTTGGCCAAACCTCGTTCTTATTGATTGATTTTGGTTCTGTCCCTCTCTATCACTCCCATTCTCACCCTCTCACTCTCTTTCTCTCCACTTGCTTCTAAGTCTATCTGGCTCACCCTCTTTTTATGTGTCTAGTTACTAACTACATGTGTCTTACTCTCCCGCTAATTTCCCCTCTTTTAATACATCAGTATTTCTCCCACTCTCTCTCTCTCTCTCTCTCTCTCTCTCTCTATCTATCTCTCATATATATCTCTCTCTTTCTCTCATTTTCTCTCTTCTTTCTCTCATCCACTATCCCACATTCCCTATGTGATTGCACATAGAATGATGACTCGACAACGCCCTCTCGTGGAGAGATGCCATTTCAGATGGAATTTATGAACCTCAGTGGAAGGAGATGAGAGGGAGGTTTAGGGGGGGGGGCTATACTTATTGGGAAGAATCATACGATCGTACAATAATGTAGATGGAATAGGAATAGAGAACATAGCAAAACTGAACATTTAAATGTTTGGTGCGTTGCTGGGTTTTTTTATGTGTTTTTTTTTTTTTGTTTTTTTTTGCTGTTTTTTTTTTATCAGCAGTAAAGAACACGGTCTATCAGACACCCAAATCGGCTAGTAGTACCCCCCCCCCACACACACACACACACACACCAAACGGTGGGGCTTTCGAATTTTGTCTTCGAAGAGGATTTCCTATGCGGTAAAAAGAGGATCCATCTGGTCCAAGAGAGATTGGACTGGACTTACCTGAGCTGCCACAGACAATATGCTCATGAAGATGTAGACAGTAATTTTACTATGTCTACTATAATAGGTACCACTTTTACTGCTACGGGTGTCATTTTTGTTTTGCTTATTTTTCACGCGAAAAAAAAAATTAAAATGAATTATGAACCGCGATCGTTTCTACACTTGTTACCGTCTAGTACCGCTCTCCTAATGTCTTTACCCGAGGTACCAATCGTACCATTGTTTCTACCACTTCCATGAATCTAGGACGGCACCGATGCCGCTTGTACTGTTCTTTCTAGTTTCTACCACTTCTAATATTTTCCATGTTATCAATCTTCAGTCTACCATTGTTCCTGCCACTTCTATTGTCTGTAACCACTTCACCACTCCACTATTGTTTCCACTAATTCTATTAACTAACCACTCTCGAACTCGTACTTTTGTTTTGTGTCTAGTACTACCCAGGTACCACAATTTACCGTTATTCCTACCACTCAGTACTCACGTTATCTATATCCTGGTTACTACATTAATAACACTTGTACTTGTACCAACGTTTCTACCACTCGCTATCCCTATCCTCACTACGTCACTGCTACCGTTATACATATATGTATTACTTATACCCCTGACTTAAATTTACACCGATGTATAATTATGTTTCTATTGTATCTGAAGTTATTTTGGAAATGCTGTAGATGGGGTTCTTAAAAGCTGCTCACTATAACGTTTTACAAGTGAATTACTGACCAATAACTTGGCTACAATGAAGATCTAGATCACCGCATAGAATCCCTCAGGAGAACTTAAGAGATGTTAAACCAAGAGGAAAGATGGAGAAAGAGACTTGTGAAAATCTAGATCCCTCTCAAATTAAGCAAGCAAAGCATGGGTCCACCTAGCGTGACACTGGGTGACACTGTGTTGATTGGCGTGTCCCCTGTGACTGGACTGACCTCGAGATTCTTCTAGATAGTCGGGAAACGCAAAGTATCAGGTGCCTCTTGTCATTAGAACGTCGGGAAGGGGGTCATCAAAGGAGAGAGAAGATGGGGGTGGGGGTGGCGCGAAGGGGAGGGGAGGGGGGGGGAGGGGGGGGGGGGGGGGGGGGGGGGGCACGGACAGAATCAGACTAAGACTAACAGAGTCAAAAAGAATAAGGAAGCGACAGACAAACATGCATAGTTTGAAAAATAAACACAGCGCAACAAGAAGGACATATTTCATATTAGTATAGTCTGACGATAGACATAGAGACGGGCATACTTATGTACTACATAAATACATACAAACAGAGCAAGATAGGTAGATCTGAACAGGGGTGGCTACACCTAAAGAGCGAACGTGAAAACATAACAAAAAGCATCAACACGTAATAACCACGAGACAAGAGAGGAAGGAGGGAGAGAGCGAGAGAGAGAGAGAGAGAGAGAGAGAGAGAGAGAGAGAGAGAGAGAGAGAGAGAGAGAGAGAGAGAGAGAGAGAGAGAGAGAGAGAGAGAGAGAGAGAGAGAGAGAGAGAGAGAGAGAGAGAGAGAGAGAGAGCTGCGATGCTGCCGGCCGGACGTGTGAGTAAATCCAGCTGGCTGCTCTCACCCCATGGCCCTAGTCTCTCCCCCTACCCCACCTCCCTCCCTCTGTGGCTGGACCTGAATCCCGAGGTTGACAGTTATCGTGGCGGAGATCCAAGTCGGCACAATTCGGCATCACACCGAAAATGCTGGCCCGAACATCGCCAGCCCTGGCTCGCTCATCCTGCCCAGCTTCGTTTATTTACATTTTAAATTTGTGAATATACAGTGTAGCAGTGTAGCACTTACGCCGAGCTTTTTAGCTGCTGGTTCGTTCTGGTTATTTTCCGTGTGTCATGGGTTAGCTCAGGAGAGTTTCTCTATATATCGGCTATGTGTATGTTGTCACCACAAAGGTTATACATTTCTACATAGAATAGAACAAGGATTTATTGAAAATACCATCTTACTGCTCCCTGCATCTGCATTTTGAACGTATTTGGATTGTTCCAAGAATATGCTTAATTTATTTTTGGGGTGTTCCGTGAATCTGAAATGTGAACTTTGTTGTGTTCCAAGGATATGCATTTAAACGCGGTGAATTGTTTAAGGTTCTTCATTTTTAATGCTTTTTTCTGTTCCAAAGGCCTGCATTTTTTTAGGTATTGGGAGTGTTCCATGGATCTGCACTGTGAACGTATTGAGGTGCCCCATATAAAATTATGTGCATTTCCAGGATATTATTTTGGTTTCTCGTGCATCTGTACTGCCAATGTTTTTTATGCTTTATGCAAGTGTATGGTGTTAAGTGGGTGTAGAACTAATTGAACGTGACTTTGATGTATTCTACGGATCAGCTTTTTATCACATCTCCTAAAACTTGGTTTTATGCGGCTAAGTCATTAGATTTATCATGTTTCTACCTACCTGTCTATCTATCTTCATATCTATCAATCTATCTATCTACCTACCTACCTACCTCCCTACCTCCCTACCTACTAACAAATCGTGCTACTATTATTTTTTTATAATCTGCCTCTCTCTATCAATCGATCGATCGAACTATCCATCTTTATAATCTATTATCTGTCGATCTCTACACTGCTTTCTCTCTTTCGTTCTCTGTGTGTGTATGTTATCGACCCGCTGTCAGTGACAATCTTTATAATCATCTCGAAGGCCGCACAATCAAATGAGTGATCTAGCTCTTCATCTAAAACAAGAAATGTGAGGCTTCTGTTTTGATGGTAGAAAGAGCATGATGCTGAGTCCCGCGGTCTCTTCTCAAATAGTGTTGGCGAAATATCGAAGTGTAAGAGCCAGATTGTAATGGTAAACACACCAGCGATCCAATCCACAATGTTCTCTCAGCCAGATTGTAATAGTAAACACACCAGCGATCCAATCCCCAATGTTCTCTCACCAGTCACTGTTCCGACACTACATGTACTAGGAGAGGTATTATGAACTTACAGCATCACATATTATGTCGACCTATTTTTAATCCTGTCGGAACCCGATGAAATTTCATTAAACGATTTAGTTAGCAATATGGGACTGCCATTATTTGTGGACCGACCAATAAAAACAATCTTAGATCTGTCTATATCACCAGCTGTTTCATTATAAATTCTGGTTACTAGTAGGTACAGCTAACATGGAAGTCATCAAAGACAAGTATTACTCACTTGTGTTAGATCGGCATAAATTTGTTTCCCATTCTCACAATATTTAAAGGCCACCCACCCCACACCCTTTTGTATGAAAAAAGTAACATTTAAACACCGCGTCCTGTTTTTTTTGTTCTCTTCATCGCTTCCCAGTCCAAAACTAATTAGGGACTACTATCTAGATGTTCAATACGACAAGGAAATATATCTTTTGTCGTTTCTATGAGTAAAAAAAAAGTGTTAACAGTGACTGGCGTATAGGCAAATAATGAGTGGCCCAGTTTAGAGAAGGACATGCGGAATGTAGAGATGGTATTAGTTTCTTGGAGCCTGGGAGACACTAGCTGTGAAAAAGCTTCGCTTTTCCCGACCGAAAATTGATTTTTTTTTTCTTCTTCTTATAGCAGAGGGTGGAAAATAGCGCAGTCGTTTCAGATTTCACCTTCTCATAACTATTTTTGAAAGTTCAAAGTTAAGCACCCGAATCACCATATCCTAGATCCTAAAATCTATTCGCTGATGATAAACTCACGCAGGATTAGCATTTGTGACGCATATAAGGGGGGCAATTGTTTTCTCGATAGACTTTTCTATAGGCATGGCATTTAGGTGCCCATTTCCAATTTACAGTTTCATTTACCTGAGCCAGTAATTGCCTCTGCTTGTCTTTCGTATTTAATTGTATGTTTTTTTTTGTGTTTTTTTTCTTCTCACTCTATTCCTTTTTTCTTTCCTTCTGTATCTCTCTCTCTCTCTCTCTCTCTCTCTCTCTCTCTCTCTCTGTGTCTCTCTCTCTCTCTTTCTCTTGCTATCTATCTACCTATCTATCTAGCTATCTATCTATGTTTCTATCTCCCTCTTTCTCTCCTGAACAAGCGTAATCTATTTATCGATGTCATCTCTCTCTATATCTCTCTGTCTATCTCTCTCATAAAATATTTCCACCAGACACTGGACCGAAAGACACAATTAGTAACTTCAGGTTCCTCGAGATTTCACGGGTAAATTGGACAGCTGTTCTTTAATACACTTGTACTATCGAACACACTCTAAAAAGAGTGCATAATGTTGCTTTTACTTCTGTCAAATAAGAGGAATTAGGCTAAATGTGTCACAGGAGGCCCGAAAGGTAGTTCCGAT
Organism: Elysia chlorotica; assembly: GCA_003991915.1. NCBI lineage: Eukaryota > Metazoa > Mollusca > Gastropoda > Plakobranchidae > Elysia > Elysia chlorotica. The sequence goes on along the minus strand of RQTK01000055.1, from coordinate 145,461 downwards.
TTGAGCAAGTCGATATCATAGAGAGATCTAAGGAGTGACAATTTTCACTAATTTGAAACCTTTAAAATAACAGTACGTGAGAAACCATATTATATGTAAGTTTTTTAAAGTCGAAACTTAACTCAAACGGATCAATTTTACTGTTCTGTTGGATATCTGCGTGGGTATTTTCGCGCTTGCGACAAGCTACCGTATAATTTCGATGAAACCCGATCTCTATTGCAATGTACTTTACACTGTAGTAAGATTAGATTTTTTCAAATGCGATTAACTTTGACAGTCCCGTTTTAAGAGTTTGAGACATATAAATTGTTCTGTCAGGTTTCTGAATCTTTTCGTTAGTGTTATAACTTGGTTTGACAGGCGTAGATTTGCCTGTCATTTTATTGAGTGATAGAAAAGTAAAATTTAGAGAGTTATGGGCCAGGGCATCGGGGGATCAACTGGCTCAAGTGGTAGAGCGTTGGTCTTCAGATCGGGAGGTCCGTCAACGACCGGTCAAAAGTTTATTTGTCCAGGTCTCTCCGCCCTGTCTAGCTTGTGGTCCTTCATAGAAATCGTCTGGAGCCCCTCCACAATATAGCCTTTATAGTGCTGACGTTGCACGTTAAACCACCTCAACTCAACTCGACTCCGCGATCCCGATCTCTCTACGGCGAAAACTGGGCGATCTTTTCACTGCCAAAGGGGATCCATAGTTGAGTGGACTTTCATCGGGAGCTTTTTATAGCCTGTCACTTGCTGTGATGCGATTTGTTGGTTTTGTTGTGTTTTGCTGTTGTTGTTGATTTTTTGTTAAGTTTTTTTGTTTTGTTGTTGTTTATTTAAGAGATGTGAAACTTATATTTGATCTGTACCGTATAAGACATGCCAAAACATGTTTGTGCTTCCATTCTTATCAAGTGTCAGATGTCAGATTCTCACGTGCCGTAAACTTCTGCGAAAAAGAGAGATCTGCTGGGACATACAACTGTGAATAGTCTTGCTAGAATAATTCTGAGGATGCTAATAAACTCGTACATAATTATTGTATTGCACGTGAGAAGAGGTTTATAACACCCTGTGTATTTAATGCGGAGAATCGTGACAAAGTAACATGCACATTGGTTGGTGATCTAATAAAACCAACACTGCGTCTCACACAAAGACTTACTCTACTATAACAGTCTGTAGATGATGCTGACAAACTCACTGATACATTGGCTGGATAGTTGATATAATAAATCTCAACACTACACCGCTCAGAAAGACTTATATAACAGGATAACTGTAGAGTGTGATGACGCACTCACCGTTACACTGGGTGGTGATCTAACCATCCACATAATTATACCGTACAGCAAGACGTTCATAACACCGTACATCAGTTGTCCACCCGGCCCTGGTTAGCTCCAGCTACGACATTGGCTGGTCGGACGGGGCCGCGAGGGGTTCTAGTGGAGACTGGGGCCCCGAGTTGCGGCCCCCTGGTGGAATCCCGGCCCTCGGCCCCTCCCAGTATGGGCCCCAACCACCTGGTCCCGGGCTCCAGGTCTCACGCCAAGGACGCGGCTGGCGGTCGTGAGCAGCTCAGGTAAACGGTACATCTTTGTAGAATAGAATAACTAAATCACATTCTTGAAACACCACAAATAAATAGTTGACGTTCAAGACGCAGGGGTAACTGAAAATGTGTGGAAACAATATGAAACTACAATGGAAAAACCAGAAATATCACATTTGACAACTTTCGAGATATTCAATTTTAAGTTTCAAAACGCTCTCTGTTCATCAGTTTCAGCAGGATCTGCCTATAACATTATTTTATAGTCTTAAAATAAATGTTTTTGGGTTGACTATCTTTTGGAGATGCAAGGAAAAGATAGTGGGCTAAGGTGGACAACTAAATTTCAAATTTGTGGCATATCTGGGTTTTACATGATTGCCTTCATAAGCGATAAAGCAGCCACTAACTTGAATTAACGGGCAAACAAGTTTAACAACATTTGAAAAGTTTGGTCCTTATAGAGCCTACTCAAATTGTACATAGGAGGTTCCGAGACTTCTTATCGGCAGGTCGTTGGTTAGACCCCGCTCTGGCTGCAGCGATTTGTCCTTACTTGTTGGGTCGGCGTCAGTAAAGTGTGACTGGACAGGTCTTGGGTACTCCCCTCTAGGGCCCTGTCGCAGTCTAGCATCATTCTAAAGAGCTATGAAACGGTTTAACTAGGAGAAAAGCTTGCGCTTCCCTTTTTTAGACGAGCGCCGGTAGATCGGGCGCTTAGTGCTTTGGACTAACGACATGGAGGTACGAGGTTCGAATCTCAATATAGTACTTCTCGGTTGTCGGATGATAATTTTCGTTAAAGCTAGGGGGTATGAAGACGCAACAAAATAAAAGATTACGTTGCAGGGATGTTTCCAATAATCGTATTCAAAGACAGGGGTACCCGTGCCAGCTGAGGTTCGAACTTGGGCAGCTATTCCTTGTGAGTCCAAAGCACTAACCAATTGAAAAGCAGCGCAGTAAGGATGCTCACACTTCTCTTATGTCACGTTCAGTGCGTCAAATGTCATTAGATTTAACGATACACGTAATGGCATCAGGGTTTTCATGTCGTAACATTCATTTGGGAAATTCCGAATACATTGTAATTATGTTCCGGATTAAGGTTTCTAGTAGTTAAAAATTTCACACGTGTCTTTAGCTCGTTAGATTCTTTAATCGAAGCAGATTGTCTTTTTAGCCCTGTTTGAGAGAGTCAAAGTGAAACGGAGCTATCTACGAGTATAATGTGGACGGACAGTTAGTGGAGGGATGAGGGATCAAAATTAAGGAGTGAGAGAGATGGGGGGGGAGAGAGGGGGAGAGGGGAAGAATGGAGAGAGAGAGAGAGAGAAAGAGAGAGAGAGAGAGGAGAGAGAGAGAGAGAGAGAGAGAGAGAGAGAGAGAGAGAGAGAGAGAGATTCAGAAAAATAGACGTACACATATAGAGACAGAAAATGGGGTAAAGAGAAAAACAATTAAACTTTAAATTAATGCAAAGAACCAGGATGATTGTCCTTGTGTTATCTGCCACAAGCCAGACCACCGTCCCGCCTTGTGACTTCCCGCTATTAAAATCATTTATCAGCCCTCTCACTGCTCTCACTGCTCTCCGTGCAAAGCGGCACGTCGCCTGTAGGGTTGACATTGATTTTCAAATTGAGAATAATCCAGATAAAGCGAAATGTGGTCTTTAAAAATGATGTGTGTGTGTGGTTATGTCTGTTTGTGGCTCTATCCACCTATCTATCTATCTATCTATCTATCTATCTATCTATCTATCTATCTATCTATCTATCTATCTATCTCTCTCTCTATACACCTATATATATATATATATACACATCTATCTATCTGTCTGTCTATCTATCTATCTATCTATCTATCTATCTCTGTCTCTCCCATGTTCTCTCCTGTCCTCTCTTTCTCCATCTCCCTGTTTTAATCGTCTCTACCAATCACTGCCTGTCCTTTCCTTTCTTGATCCCATTCTCTCCCTCCTTCCCCTGATCTCTATCCCTCCCTCTCTTTAAATATCTCTCCCTCCTTTTCTCTCTTGTCATGTGGTAGTCTCAAAGAACACTAACCCCCTTCCCCCCTCCCAAATTGTCTGGGGCCCTGGGGTGTGTTTTCCATTTGGGCGTGTTGAGGAGGGCGTGAGCCACGCACTAACACTAGAGACCAGTCTGTCGCCCGGGCTCTCTAGCTCTCTGGCTCTCTGGCTCTCTGGCTCTCTGGCTCTCTGGTTCTCTGGTTCTCTGGTTCTAGCGGTAATGGCTCTACTCCAGGCTAATTGCCTGTTGCCAGTGTACCTTACAATCATTGTGCTGTGCCAGGTCTCTGGTCGATAGACCCGCTGCCAGGACGCCACTTTTAGCACTCTGGCTATTGGCGCGTCTACGGTCTTGCGAGGACGGGGCCCTTAGCGGAGACGATACGTAAGACAGCATGCTTTGGCGCCCAATCTTAGCTCTTACCTAGACTTACAGACTTAATGAAATCGAATGCCCCAGGGGCGCTACGACGTCATCCGTTATCGCCTCGTGTATCGCGATACCTGTACTGTGTGGGCTGGAATCTGAAGGATGTCGGTCCCGTCACCAGAGTTCTCCCTAGGGGGATGCGGTGTCTCTTGACAGTACCAGGCCCAAAGAGCAAGACGTGACAGGCCAGACACGGCGTGAGCGCGAAAGAGCCTGGGAAAACAAGATGGAAGTGCAAGAGTTAAGGACTTTGTCGAAACTTGATAGGCCCCCTCTGGGACTATTGCTCCTGTGGACAGCTGGGATTGGGTGATACAAGGTTGAGGCCAAAGAAAGAATAACACCATTCCCATTTTGGTTAAAAGAATGTCGTTTGTGTGAAACTATGGATTTTACTGCGTGCGTGAGAAAAATCCTTTTTTCTATTTAAGTTTTACTAAACAATGCTCTTACGAGGAGTTAAAACTATATCATGTTTCGAATCTCAGCTATTGCCCTCGTCCCTCGTGCCCAAATAGGTTTCTCCCATAAACATTGAGGACAGAAAAGAAGGTTATGCTGAGTTAGATGCCCTGATGGATGGGGCAATTTGGTAGAGGAACACCCGCAGCTAAGATTTACTCCTTGAAGAGTGAGCCATGAATTGTTCTGTGGCGCTTTGATAGTCATGCATTTGATTTGCGGATACAGGGAAGACACTTTGCTGTTGTAATGAAATATTTGAGTTTACAGTAGGATCTGAGAGACTGCACGATATATTTTTGTCAAATTTAGTATATAAACAGTTGTAACCATTTTAAATATTATATTAACTTTAGATATTTATAATTGAATGTGCGACGGAGTGCTAAAATAAAACATACATTAAATGGGAAATTAGCCTTTATTTGTGAACTGGATTAAACTATTAAAATAATTTTGTAAAATAAAACTAACTTGGTTGTTGGTAGTGGTGATTAAAGTCTTGGTGTGGTGAAGAATGGTGATGATAATGATGATGATGATGATGATGATGATGATGATGATGATGATGATGATGATGATGATGATGATGATGATGATGATGATGATGATGATGATGATGATGATGATGATGATGATGATGGTAATTATGATAATGATTATGACAATAATGAAGAAGATCCTTGTATTAGAGATTTTAAAAGATTGTGTTCTTTTTGTTTGCAATTCTTCAACCAAATGAAATAAAACATATTCGTAGCTATTCTTTCTTTAAAAAAAAAAGGAAATCCCACCTTTAATCAGCCTTTCCTTATAAATCTGGCGGTTTCGCCACTTTGTGAGATTTGCTTTTTCGCCTTCTTTTTTATCGAACGCAGATCATCTTCTTTACGAATCGAAGAATAGAAATCTAGTGCGAGAGCTGGAAGAAAAAATACCGGCAGACCAGTTAAAAATTCAATGGGTTCTCTCTCTCTCTCTCTCTCTCTCTCTCTCTCTCTCTCTCTCTCCTTCTCTCTTTTCCTCTCTTCCTCTCTCTCTCTCTCTCTCTCTCTCTCTCTCTCTCTCTCTCTCTCTCTCTCTCT
>RQTK01000055.1:102458-133605 GCA_003991915.1 Elysia chlorotica | reverse complement strand
CTCTCTCTCTCTCTATCTCTCTTTCTTTCTCTCTCTCTCTCTCTCTGTCTCTCTCTGTTGTCTGTTTGTCTGTCTCGCGTATTGTTTCTCTGTCTGTCTGTCTAGCCCTCTCTGTCCGACTTCCTCTCCCGCTCTCTAAGCCTCTCTCTGCCAATTTGATTTAAAGATCTTGTTAAAAGATTCTGTCGCCTCTGTGACTCTCTTTCATGTTTTGATAATTTCGATCATTTCTTGATAGTTGTCATTTGTTAATCTCTGTGATGTCTCAGAATTGTATCTTGTGTTAAGCTCCATCATTTGTCAGAACCGTATGTTATTTCTATGAATCCAATCTGGTCCTGGTCTCTACCTTCTCTTGGAACATAAACTCCTTTTCAACTCTTGAAAATATTACATCTCTATTTCAAATTTTAATCATTTCTTAGAATGTCATAACATTTTACTTCTTTTATGTTAATTAAACCTCTTCTTGTTTACCTTCAAAACTCACCCAAGTTTCACCTCTTTTTTACGTCTATATTTTTTCTTATCATTATTAATGTGTATGAATTCATTTTCTTGTCCAACGTTCTGAATCCTTTGTTTTTACTTGTCAGGTGAATGGAATCAACCTGAATGGCTTGAGCCACCTGAATGCGTCGGCTGTCATCAAAGGTGTGACCACACCTGTAGTCAAGCTGATAACTCACAGGTCAGTATGGAAGTCCTGGCTTTAAGAACCGCAATAAGCAAGGCAACACAATTTTAAACCATTATTCATCCGCATAAACTGAGTAACGGTGTTTTTTGTGGCAATTTAAATCACAGCCTTTGGTAATGTGTTTGTTGAACCAAAATAGACAAAGTGGTAATTCTTTTTATCTCAAAATGTGACTTTTTTAAATCTCAAATTTGCCCTTTTTCTCTCTCAAACTTTGAGTATTTTTTATCGTAAACTGAATATTTTTTTTTATCTCAAACTTCGACTTTTTTTGCCTGTTCCAGGAGAGATGACTTCCAGGAACACATGGCTGTCAAGCCGCTCAGATATGGAGGCTCCAGCCAGTTTGATGTGAGTGATTTTATTTTTCTTGTCGGTGTAGTGCCCTCTTCTTCTCTCATGGGCTCTTCTTTCTTTCTCTCTCTCTCTCTCTCTCTCTCTCTCTCTCTCTCTCTCTCTCTCTCTCTCTATCTATCTATCTATCCATCACACACACACACACGCTCACTCTCTGTCTAATTAAATATCTATGTATTGATTTATTTCTCCAATCAATCATTCTGCTTATGCAGCTGTTACTGCTTCGATAAAGATTCTATATTTAATCTCTTTCCTTTTTTCTTCACTGGATAAAACTTTCAATCCTTTTGCAACTAGTATTGTTTCTAAATCTGTGATATTGATAAAACATAGACCTTTCAGCAGTGTCAATCGTAAATATATTATTCTGATTAAGGCATTATGTAGCTATCTTTATTCCTGTAAGTGTTCGGTAACATTAAGCTTCTTGTAATCCTAAATCAGTATGACTGAGTGTAATTAAAGATATCTATCCAAATGCAAATTTGTCGTCCAAAAGAGTTACTGAAACTTTTGTTCAATGATAGTATAATTATACATGACGCATGTTGAAGACTGTTTTCTTTATATTAGGAAGTAAATCTATGATTTACAGAAAACGTTGTATGTTTGAAAAGAGGTTTGGGTTGTCAATATCCTCTCTAAAGTTGTTTAAGCATATTGCACTAATAAAAGTATTCGGCAGCCTGTGTTATTTGCTCGCTGGTTGATCTGGAGGCTTTATCAATACTCGGAGTGCTTGGTTATTATGCTATTTATTCGGAGCCTTGAGAAACTGGGCCGATGGGCAGGCAGGCTATAACTACACAAACTCACCCGCGGACTCGCTCTCTCTCATAGAGGACTTGGAGCAAGTAGGAGTGGCCCGATTCTGATTAACTGTTGGGTATTTTTCTACGTGGTTGGGTCTGCTGTATTAGTCTTGGGAACTAATAAAATGCAAAAATGAGATAGGTTCTGTGGAGGGTGGGGTGAGTATAACACTGGAGGAGTGTTAAAAAGGAGGAAGATAGAGACGTTTTGTTTGTTCGTTTTTTTTTTTTTACAGCACGTCAGCACGATAACGGCTATATTGTTACAGAGACAGGCTGACAGAATGACAGATGTGTTGACAGACAGAAAGGCATATATATAGACGGACAGACAGAGAGACAGACAGGCAGAACGGAGGAGGGTGGCAAGAGAAATTAAGAGGAGCAAGGATCTTCAGATGGGTGACAAGTAGGAGGGGCAGAATATCGTAGAGGTAGAAAAAGGTAGAAAAGAGGGATGCGAGAATCAGTACTCTCTGGATAGGGCGACCAATGAGGGCGAGCAGTGAGAATGTTTGCCGACTGATTTTGGTTGGGTAAAGCTGAAGACTAAAGTGCATGTATTATTCAGGACTCTACTGCTGTGTGGTTGCTATGAATCATGCATACAGCGATCGGGCATGAATGGGTATATTACTACCTTCGTGCTTGTAGATGGATATTTTCTGAGAGCGCTCACTCCAGATATAGAATGTATTGTAACGGGCGCATCGCTCGCCGAATGCTACCCCCTTTCCCTGTCTGTGTGTATGAGAGAGAGAGAGAGAGAGAGAGAGTGAGTAATTGTCCTGAGAAACTATGGGCGCATCGCTCGCCGAATGCTACCCCCTTTCCCTGCCTGTGTGTATGAGAGAGAGAGAGAGAGAGAGAGAGAGAGAGAGAGAGAGAGAGAGAGAGAGGAGAGAGAGAGAGAGAGAGAGAGAGAGAGAGAGAGAGAGAGAGAGAGAGAGTGAGTAATTGTCCTGAGAAACTATGTGTAAAGATTGAGGCGTACGGATCAATAACTACAGCGGAGTTTATCAGCTGAATTTTTCTTGGGATGTTAGTGTCATAAATTGTCTTCTTTTTCATGCCTTATCATGGCGGTGGTTCTGATGTTTGTGTGTATGTATAATTATGTGTATGTATACGGGGAGGTTAAGATGGGTATAGAAGGAGGATAGGTGGGGAGGGGCGGGGAGGACTAGAGATTCCGCTGTCCCACGCAAGAATGAATGAAGATGGTGTATGAGATGATTTTACAAGGAGAAGACAGAGCTAACTTTGAAGATAAGACGAATATTGTAAAACTTATTCCGATGTCCTCCGCTTAAAATATTATGAGTAGATGCAAACCGTTTAAGTCTGTCCTTAAGGGGACTGAAAAATTATATTAATTATTTATCAGTGCAAAGGTATACCTAAACTAATATGATTATAAAATCAAGTAACACGAATGATTAAAAAAAAACCCGTATACTGCATGCGGACATTCACCGCATGTCTGAAATGTCCAAAATGTCCAGCAATAATTATTCTGAGTGCACAGAATTCAGAAGCGTTTCCCATCCTATCATCTTTGCGCCATGACTTGGTAAAGTTTTGAACACTGCAATTGATCTACAGCATGTAATTATATCCACATCCAAATTAATACTGCTGTACGTGCACGTAGGACTCGGGTAGCTCAGGCGTTAGTGCTTTGATCTAGGTGCCCACCAGGTCTTGGCTCAAATCTCTGATGTTTTCTTACTTTGGTAAACCAGAGGAGGTTGGCGTTAAATTTACCAAAGCTAACATTTTGTAATACTGTATGACCACCTAATCTAACGCCAGGCTGATCCAAAAGCCCACCAACCCCTTGCAGCTGTCGCCACAGTATGGGTCAATGACTCAGGTTGCTGTGTAAGTTGTCCAATGATTCAGATCACCCCAACTCTGCCTCTGTGCCATACAATTTTTCACACATCATTGCTCGTCGTGCTTACCGAACGGCGCGAATTGAACCGGAGTTTCGAGTCAAAGGATCATTTAACGATTCTTCTACAAATTACTGGCGATGTGAAACAGTATAGACCGCATATTACACGGCTGCACAGTGTGCCCGAAATGCACACAATCAATTATTGGTGACATCGTCTGACTTATGCAGAGTTGCCTGAGTTGGCGATATCGTGTAACTTATCCTGAGTTTCCGGCCCCTCATAGTGAGTGATTAAAATTGTGTTTTAAACGCATCATTGAGCTTCTAGAGATGAACTGAAATGTGCCGTGGCATAATAATATATACTGTACATTTTAATCCACACTCCTTTGCTGGCACAAACCACTGACAGAGAGGGATGCTTTTGTCGGAGGTACACATTGAATTATTTCTGTCTAACTGTAAGGAAAAATGGGTGTTTTGCCCAATATCCACATTTAACTTCGTAATTAATAGGAGCTATACTTCGAATTATTTCTGAAGGCAAAAATGGATGTTTTATCCGATATGTATACGGACGTTTCTCTTACTTCTCAATCTGCAGCCAGTGCGATGTGGTCATCTGAATAGGATGTCCTGCTATCCCAACTCTGTCTCTGTGTGGAAGCACGCATAATTGTCAGATCTGAAGGAGTTTTTTTTTTTTGTGGAAACTACTAATAATAGCATTGTTGCTGGCCCTGTACGTTTTGAAACCAACCGACCAACTGTCCGGTTTAGACATTAAATGTTTTAGACTTTAGTTTTGAGACCCTTGGCCTTCTGCTGCGAGATAGCTTACGCCTAGTTTCTCTATCGATCTATCTACATATTTCTCTCACTTAATTCTTTTTACTCATTTTTTTTTTTTTTGGTCTCATAATGGCCTACCGCCAAAAGCTTGGGTGTTTTGTATTGATTTGAAACTGTTATGACTGAATTGTGGACGTACGTGTAGCTACTTTTAAACATTTTTTTTAAACATTGCGTCTTGCAATTATCTGCGGGGGGCGCGGTGGCCCAGGGGTAGAACATCGGCTTCCGACGCAAAAGGTCCCGAGTTCGAATCCTGGCTGTTGCAATCCCTACTGGTTAGGTCGGTGTCAGTATAATGTGACCGGCTGAGACAGGAGTCATGGTATCCCCACCCTGTCTCGTGTGTGGCAGCACATAAAATTGTCAGACGTCCGTCTTGGGGCACGTCCACGATATAGCCTATAAGTTGCTGACGTTGGACGTTAAAACCCAACCAACCAACCAACCAACCAACCAACCAACCAACCAGCAATTATCTGCCAGCTGCTCTGCTGCTCTGCATCTAAACTGACTTGACCCCTGCCTCCCCAGGCCCAGTCTGTGCCCCCGGTGTCTGTCCGTGGGTCTGTGGACGGTGAGGTGCCCCACCCAGCCGCCCCCGCCCGCAGAGAGAGCAGCGCCCCGGCGGCCGTGTCGCCAAAGTCTCCGCCCAAACCCCCGCCCCTCAGCAGCCCCGCGGAAACTGTGCAGGTCATCACGCTGCAAAAGGTAAGCCATTTTGTAGATGTTGTTGTTTTGGGGGATTTTTTTCGGTGACGGGGTGCATTTATTGTTTCTAAATTTTCCCATGACAATCATTTATGGGAGATTTGTACAGATCATCACGCTGCAGAAGGTAAGCCATGTGTGTAGAGAATGTCCACAGTGGTTAAGGCTTTGACTTATGGCCGCACGCGTCACATTTTGTCTGTGACACCTGGGCAGCCTTTCATCACGCTTCATGTGAGCTCTCTCCATCTATGTCTGTTTTGTGCTACTTCTGTGGTCTTGGTCAGCCGAAAGTGGCTCTAGATCTAGATTATTGAGTTTGTTGTTGATGTTGGGTTAGTTTTGTCGTTGTTGTTGTTGTTGTTGTTGTTGTTTTGTTTTTGTTTTTTGTTGTTGTGTTTTTTTTTGTGTGGTTTTTTTTTGTGTTTTTGTTGTTGTTGTTGTTTGTTTTGTTGTGTTTTGTTGTGGGGTGTGTCGGGGACGAGGTGCATTTATGTACCCATCTTGCTGTGTAAGCAAAGTAGGTTAGGTAGGACAAAATTGTCATCGCCAATACAGAATGTACATGTACGAATTCAATTATCTGTTGTGTATAGTTTTACATCCCTGGGGCTTACCTGGCATCCTCCTTGGAGATGGAGACACCAACTGAGATTCGTCCCAAGTACATGTACAAGCTATGACATTCTGTGCACCAGCTGGGATTGTCAGTAGTCTGGTCTCACGCCTTCTGTGATAACAGTTCGATCGATTCCTTGTCATTGTACGAAGTTGATCAATTCAGTCAAGGACATTGAAAGAATGTGAGGGTGGTGTTGGAAGGGGAAGAGTAAAGTGAGGAGGAGGAGGAGCAGCAGAAGAAGAAGAAGAGGAAGAAGAAAAGATGATGATGACTGTGATGAAGAAGAAGAAGAAGAAGAAGAAGAAGAAGAAGAAGAAGAAGAAGAAGAAGAAGAAGAAGAAGAAGAAGAAGAAGAAGAAGAAGAAGAAGAAGAAGAAGAAGAAGAAGAAGAAGAAGAAGAGAAATGAGAGATGGATGGAGGATGATGATGATGATGATGATGATGAAGAAGGAGGAAGAGGAGGAGGAGGAGGAGGAGAAAGACAACGACAATGCGGAGGCGGAGGACAGCAGCAGCAGGAGCACAAAAAGAAACAGAATCTCGATGAAGATTATGGAAAGGATGCTAAGGTACTTGAAAAGGAGAAGTGGGAGAAGGAAGGGGTAAATGCTACATCCCTTATAATGAGACCAGATTGGATCACAGAAGCTAACCTCAAATTTGAGCCAGAAATCCTTTTATCCTTTCTTTTGATCTCTCAGACGACTTTTCGTTTTGTAGGATTTCATTTAAGAGAGAGAGAGAGAGAGAGAGAGAGAGAGAGAGAGAGAGAGAGAGAGAGAGAGAGAGAGAGAGATCAAAGTATGCAGGAAGCTGTGCGATGGCAAACGTAAAAAAAACTCAAATTAATATCCAGTGAGTTTGGGTGGGCAAAGAGACTCAGATAGATAAAGAGAGAGTGAGAAAGAAGAAAGAGAACGAGAGACAGCCGCAGAAGAGGGATGCAGACATACATACAGGTGGACAGAAAGAGAACGAGAGACAGCAGCAGAAGAGGGATGCAGACATACATACAGGTGGACAGAAAGAGAACGAGAGACAGCAGCAGAAGAGGGATGCAGACATACATACAGGTGGACAGAAAGAGCAGCCTGCGGGCTGAGCGCGAGGACCTAATGAGCCTGAGAGGACGAAAGAAGCCAAAGACGAACCGAGCTGTTCCGTTGGCTCGGCGCGGCGAAGGCGACCTAATCAAGTTAATCAGAGAGCCTCAAGGTAGCAATCGCTTTCCGCGAAGCCGTCGCTCCATGAGATTAAACCGCCTGTTGCAGGGATTGACAGCTCTCAGGCCAGGGTCTGGGTTAGATTGGACCCTCCACACTCTCTCTCTCTCTCTCTTCTCTCTGCCTGTTCTCTTCTGTTTCCAACTTTATCTATCTGCCTCTCTCATTATATATCTCTTTGCCCCCACCTCTCTCACTCTATCTCTCTCTCTCTCTCTCTCTCTCTCTCTCTCTCTCTCTCTCCTTTTGAAGCAAATGAGAAAGACAAGGAACATTTGTGTAAGTCAAGGAAAGGCTACATGTCTATGTAATGGAACAGTTATTTTGCTTGATAAAAGTGATTGTAATCGATGAATTTGTACATTCAAAGTTGTTTTATCGGGCTCATTCTAACTCAAGTAGTTTACCTTTGAAACTGATTTTACTCGATTTATGTTAATGTTGTCCTGAGGAGTAGAAAGAAGATAGTAACTATAGCTGCACTATTTAATTTGTAAATAAAATGTTAACGTGTGACGGGGAGAGAAATAGAATATTCACATGATTTTTAGTTTTAGTCAAAACTTTACCAAGCCGTTCGATTTAAGCTTGATGTGTTGTCATTCCAAAAAGCATTTTTTTTCTAATTCCAACTCCTTACTCTTAGTTATCTGGCCGCTGTTCTCAGTAAATTTTACATCAGAGAGCCCAATCTAAAGGTGTGGCGAACAAATCTTAATATTCAGTGTTACGTATTCGATACTTATTCTAAACAAATATTTAAAATATCTTGTATCTAGGCGTGTGGTCTTTCTTGTGTTTGTGTGTGTGTGTGTGTGTGTGTGTGTAATTGCTTAAAACATCAAATCGAATATTTAGATCCCCACTGCGTGAATCCCGAAATAATTTATCATGTTTATGTCTTGTTCGACGAAAGTGATATTCTGTTCTACGAAAAATTATACACACAGAGAAAACTGTAAAGATTTCTTTAATTAAATGCAGATCGCCTAAGCAAGGAGTTGGTTGCTTACATTTTTTCAACCGAGACTTTATAGATTGACACGAACAATGAGTGGTCCGTTAAATTCGTGTCCTAAAAATGCCGAGATAAAAACCCATGCCCTTATTACAGCAGCCCCTGCTTCCCACCAATAAAAAAAAATGTCGGGTGTGATGGAGGAGGCAGAGGGCGAGGCGTTCATGCGATCTCAGATTTGGATTGAGGTGATGGAAATTGTATTTTTCCCCCTGGATGCTCGCGGCTATGAAAATATGATTGGCCCCAAAGAACCTTTGGCTGGATGCTGTGGATGGTGGGGGTCAGAGAGAGCGACCAGGGGTCTTAAACAATCATATTATTTGGATTGGAGGTTTGCAGCAACGGAGGCGGAGTGGGAAAGTCTCGTTCACTGAAGAGAGAGAGAGAGAGAGAGAGAGAGAGAGAGAGAGAGAGAGAGAGAGGGTAGGGGTGTGGAGGAAGAAATTCTCATTGAGAGAGGGAGTGAAGGGAGAGGGAAAGAAAGTGAGTGAGAGAGCGGAGAGCGGATGTGGAGGAAGAAAGTCTCAATGAGAGAGAGAGAGGAGAAAAGAGAAAGAATATTGAGGGGAAAGGGGGGGGGGTCTGGAGGAAGATTGAACAATAAAGACAAAGGAAAAGATATACATAGTTTGACATACCATGAGGAATAATGCAAGCTGACGGTCGGGCGGGCCATTATATATTCTGGACAGATTTCTCGAGAACAAGCAGTAGGCCGATATCTAGTGGGACAAACAGAGAGACAGTCGGGAAGAGAGACACACAGGTCTATACAAGAGAACTGGGATTAATCAGACAAGTCAGAGACTATTGGTTGCCGGGGGGTCTTTCAAATTGAGAGATGTAGAGAATGTGAGGGGCCATGGAGGAACCAGCCAGACACCGAAACAGCGGAAGGGAGGTTGTTGGGAGAGGAACAGGGAAAATCAATGTTCTTCATAACGCCAGTTTTGTTAGAGTGTGGAGGCTGCGTCTTGGTGTGGCCAGTGATTGCGTACCCCTCCCCTCCTTTTTTCCCCCAGTCTAATGTACAGCCAGTGAAAATTGAAATAAGTGATCGATAACTGAATGAATGACCCATCGGGAGAGAGTGAGAGAGGGGTGAAAGATAAGACGAGATAGAGGTGAGCAAAAAAAAAAAATAGCGGATAAGAAAGGCAGTGTTTTCGGAAGAGAGAGAGAGAGAGAGAGAGAGAGAGAGAGAGAGAGAGAGGGGGGGCGAAGGATTTGGGATAGATATGCGGCTTAAGATGCAATAACAGATTTTAAAATGATTTGTTGTTTACCTTAAATAAGTTGGTACAGTAGAAGACATGTTTTGGCTTGTTTACGAGATCATCGGACAGAATGACCTAGGAGTCCAACAGTTAAATCAACATGAAGAAGACAAAGAGGGCATGCGCTGAGACACAACCAGTGGACATCTCGATCGTCTCTCATAGACACTACCAACTAAGCTGGCTGACATCGCAATGGCAAATACACCTGTAGTTCCCTATTTAATTCCTGTGGTGGACACTGTCTACACCTGACATGGTAGTGGACAGACTTTTAAGATTACTGTATAGTGGACAGACTCTCGACCACTGTGTTTGACAGACATTTGGTCACACAGTGTAGTAGACAGACTCTCGATCATTGATGTCATTTGACAGACGTTTGATGACAGTGTAGTGGACAGACTCTCGATCATTGTTGTCATTCGACAGACGTTAGGTCACAGTGTAGTGGACAGACTCCTCGATCATTGGGTTTGACAGACGTTTGGTCACAGTGTAGTGGACAGACTCTCATTCATTGATGTCATTCGACAGACGTTAGATCACAGTGTAGTGGATGGACAGACTCTCCATCATTGTTGTCATTCGACAGACGTTAGGTCACAGTGTAGTGGACAGACTCTCAATCATTGTTGTCATTCGACAGACGTTAGATCACAGTGTAGTGGACAGACTCTCCATCACAGTGTAGTGGACAGACTCTCGACCATTGATGTCATTCGACAGACGTTAGGTCACAGTGTAGTGGACAGAATCTCGATCATTGATCATTGATGTCATTCGACAGACGTTAGATCACAGTGTAGTGGACAGACTCGCATTCATTGATGTCATTCGACAGACGTTAGGTCACAGTGTAGTGGACAGACTCGATCATTGATGTTATTCGACAGACGTTAGGTCACAGTATAGTGGACAGACTCTCGATCATTGATGTTATTCGACAGACGTTAAGTCACAGTGTAGTGGACAGACTCTCGATCATTGATGTCATTCGAGAGACGTTAGGTCACAGTGTAGTGGACAGACTCTCACTAGTACAGGCACAGGCTGAACCCTATTGCAACACAGGCAGTGCTGTATATCTATTTTAGATATTTTTTTGCGAGCAAACTCTTCATTTATTGTATTGTCTTTGAATCATCGTTGATTGACAAACTTGATCCAAGAGGTGCATATTATAATCCTGTTAAGCCGTACGCATTTCTTTGTGTACAATAAGTATAAATTGAAAATTCTTCCTTTGTGAAGATTGTACATGTTGTTTAATTTTTTTTTAAATCAATTCTAAATGGAAGTATTATACAAGTGTGTGGCTCCTCCTTTCCTTTGTTACCCTGACTCTTTTGTCACATGTTATTCCAAAGATTACACATGTGTTCTTTTTTTTTTCTTTTTCTAAACCAGAATAATTCTCAAGGGCTTGGTTTCGGCATCCATGAAGTGGACAAGAACGGGAAGCATGGCATCTATGTCAAGAGCATCACACAGGGAGGAATTGCTGACAAGGTGCGGCTTGTTGTTTTGTATTCTGGCTTTGAAAAAAACACTTAATGTATATGCTTAACCAGAAGGTCCTGTAATCTGTTCCCGATCAGGCCCCATTATTTTCTACAAATAGGGCCATTCAATTGATGAAACACAATATGCTCGATTTGTCACTTTGTTGCGGTACATAAATTATAAATTATCCATTTCACTCTTGGAATCCATCACCATTTCGGGTTACCCTTGAAAACCTAGAAGTCGTTTAACCAGTAAAAAACTCATGTCTTTTAAAAGAGAAAGTTTTTGTGTGCAAGAGCAGAGAGAGAAAAAAAAGGGGGGGGGGGGGGTGAAAAGGAAAAGTTACAATTCAAGTGATGATACAACAAAGTATTTATAGTCTTGGTATGAAAAAGCCATGATTTGCAATAAATGTGTGGGGGTAAAAACCCTCTATGGGCAAATTTCAGGATTATTTGCTTTGAATGACAAAACTATGAAAGCTCTTAGATTGACTTTATCTTGGGCCTGTTAATGCAACATGAAATTTATTGTTCTTGCTATCATGGATTAGAAATAAAGTTTCTTAAGTCCAAGGGCATGTTTTTATTGTTTGTTTTATCAGAGCAATCAATTGATTATGAGATTTATATATTTGGGTTGTTGTTTTTTTTGTACCAGAATGATTTTTTTTAAATCCGATATTACTGTACTGTGAATTGTCTTATCAAAAATATTTCTTGATACTTTCTAGGCTAACTTCAGTATTAGGTTAAATTAACATATTCCGATGTAACACAGAAAACTGCATAACATGTCTCAATGCTGAGTAATAATGATCTGCCATTTCCGAGTTTTAAGTTTTTTACAATAAACTACTCAATGTTTTATGATAATAAGCTACATGTTCCAATTGTGAATTATATCTCTATCTTGTACCAATATGAAGTGGTATTAAACTACTCTGTCCCAATATGAAATGATATCAACATCCATGTCCCTACGTATAGTGGTGTTACATTATTGCATGCTTAACTCTGCAGGATCACCAGCTTGAGGTTGGTGATGAGATTCTGGAAGTTGGCGACAGTTCCCTGGCTGGCCTGCACTATGATAAGGTGAGTTACAGTTTACACAGGACAACCTTATACAGCACTTGTATTGATGCTGGTAGTAGTCTGGAGGCTGTGTATTTTGCCTTTGCAGATGCATCAATTCTTGCATTGCTTACATATTTGTCATAGATCCTTGTCAGATAACCCTGCAGTGGGATGATTTGAAAGCATGCTAGCTTCTCATAGCCAACTCAAAGATCTGGCTCTTAAACCTGATCGTTCCCTCTTAACTTTTAACTAATCAAGTCTTCCTCTTCTACATCATTGTCAAAGAATTTCATTGATAATTTGAGCTTCTGCAGGAGTTAATCTTCTCAATATTTTCATTTTAGAAGTCTAGTGTTAAGGGTCTTCAAAGTTTATTCTTCTTTGATAAAACTAAGTAAATAATATAAATAAGTGCATTTAGTTTTTATTTAAATATAACTCAACTCAAGTTTATCTACGTTGCATCCAATATACAAAATATGGAAAAAAGTTCATTTAGATCCTCGAATAGACATTGGTTAGTTTATCATTGCAGTTATTTGGAACTTAGATAATCTGCAAGACTCGGCATTCATCATGTTTTATTTGTATGTCTATGTGTATGTGACATCCAGGCCATCGACATCTTGCGCGCGTCCCAGGGCCAGGTGCGTCTCAAGGTGTGTAAGAACACGCAGCCCAACAGCCTGTCCCTCCCGCAGCCCACAGGGGCCCCAGCGCCCGTGCCTCACATCCAGCTCCTCAACACACTCGGTGAGTCAGCCTGGAGTCAGCCTGTTAGTTGGACTGCTCTGTACACTGTGACGGTGTTAAGACATAGAGCAGTAACTATAATGACGCTGTAGCTTACAATTTGTCATAAGAATAATGCAAATAAGAAAGCTTGTTCATGCTGTGAGTGCAAAGCCCCCACTGTGATCTATGGTGTGTCTCTGTCGTTACAGGCGAGTCCAGCACTGACCCTGCAGAGGCCGAGGAGAACGCGGACCCACGGACTTGCCCCATCATGCTAGGCAAGCGAACCAGCATCGAGATAGAGAAGGGCAAGACAGGGCTTGGACTCAGCATCGTGGGAGGGTCCGACACTCTCCTCGTAAGTTTTAATCGCCACATCTCCTGATTTTTAGCTCTTCTGCGTTAAGGAATCGCTTCACTAATGTGATCCTTTAATCATAATCAGAGTCTTTATTTGGCAATATTTCTTTTCATTTTATTTTTTAATCACAAGAGACTTGTGTTTTTTTAAATATTGGTTTGATTTCCTAACTTCTTTCATTTGTATCTCTTTTTACCCCCTATTTATTTCATCTCATTTATATCTCTTTCTTCTTTTTATTATTTTCCAACTGCTATATTTGACTTCCTTGTGATTTTCACTGAAATTATTACTGCTTTTACAACCGTTGCTTTTTTTCCTTCTTATTCTCTTACCTCTTACTCTATGCATTTCTTGTTCCTCATTTCTTTTTTTCTCCACTCTATACTCCTACTGCAACCATTCTTGTAGCTCCTTTTTTTTATCTCCACCGCCACCACCACTACCAACATAATGCTGTTATTACTAGTAACTACTAGTTCTACCTTAACTGAAACACTTAGAATAGTTCTACTCTTCCTTTTGTTGGTTTTGCTTTGGTTCTTGTGAGGAATGTTGCTCACTAAAGCTTCTACCAATCCCCTCCCCAGGGTGCGATCATCATCCACGAGGTTTACGAGGACGGGGCGGCGGCGAGGGATGGGCGGCTCTGGGCTGGAGATCAGATTCTTGAGGTGAGAGCCGCATTGGTCACCTGACCTCTTTGCTGAGAGACCAGGGCTATTTAGTGAAATAGACACCAATGACCAGTCACATAATATGTCCGTTGGGGGTTGGGTTGGTTTAACGTCCAACAGCAGCACTATATAGGCTATATTGTGGACGGGTCCCAAGACACGTTTTACAATTTTATATGCTGCCACACATGAGACAGGGCGGGGATACCATAACTCCTGTCTCAGCCCGTCACATTATACTGACACCGACCCAACCAGTAGGGAACACAACAGCCAGGGACCTTTTGCGTCGGAAGCCGGTGTTCTACCCCTGGACCACCGTGCCCCCCAATATGTCAGTGGTATACTAAATTAGGTAAATATATCTCTCAAGTCATTATTATTCAACCGAAACTTCAATTTAACGTAATAAAAAAATAAGCTCTGTTCAATAAAACTATATAGTTATTCTGTTGATAAAACACAAAATCAATGATTGTGAGTAGAAAATTTTAACACCATGTTTGTAAGTCCTAAAACTGGAAGAAAAATGTCAGCTGGCAATTTTCTGTACTTGTTTTTATTTTCTGCATGGTTAAGCCATTATGCAAGTTAAAATGAGATTGAAACTGAGGTGCAGCTCCTTTCTTCAGTTGAACAGTGAGGACCAGAGAAGAGTCCATACTCAATTAGTTCAATTTAATCATCAGTTCATTATTATTACACTGAAAACTCTATGGGAAAAAAGGCGAAAATTACTAAAGCTTAGTATGGTCAACCCTGTATGGTGTTCTTCTTCTTCTTCTTCTTCTTCTTCTTCTTCTTCTTCTTCCTCTTCTTCTTCTTCTTCTTCTTCTTCTTCTTCTCCTTCTCCTTCTCCTTCTTCTTCTTCTTCTTCTTCTTCTTCTTCTTCTTCTTCTTCTTCTTCTTCTTCTTCTTCTTCTTCTTCTTCTTCTTCTTCTTCTTCTTCTTCTTCTTCTTCATTTTCTTCCATCTTCTCCTGCATTCACTTTGAATATGCCCTAATATTTTCCCTCTGATACATTCTCTCTCTCCCTCCAGGTGAACAATGAGGACCTGACTGACGCGACCCACAACAGAGCGCTCCAGGTGCTGCGCCAGACTCCGCCCGTGGTGAGCATGGCCGTTTACCGGGACGAGGGTCAGGTCAGGGAGGAGGACATCCTGGACGTGTTCACTGTCGAGCTCGTCAAGCGCCCCGGCAAGGGCCTGGGGCTCAGCATCGTCGGCAAGAAGAGCGACGTCGGCATCTACATCTCTGATATTGTGAGTAGATAAGAAGAAGAAGAAAAGAAGAAGAAGTTCTTCTATATAGCACTTTCTTTAAAGGAAGCTCAAAGCAACTTTACAATATATAAAAATACATAGCTAAAGTTCGCTTTTGCTGTAAATTTCAGCTCTCTTGTACAAAGCAGCAATTTATATTTACATCCAGGTCTCCACATAGTCTCTGTGAGTCAGCACATAAAATTGTCAGACGTTACTCTTGGACCTGTCCCCAATATAACCTATAATTATAGTTCTGACCTTAGACGTTCAGCAACAACCTCAACTCAACTCAACTGTTTCCCCAGGTGAAGGGAGGTGTCGCTGAGGCGGATGCTCGTCTGATGCAGGGAGACCAGATCCTGGCTGTGAATGGCGAGGACATGCGCAACTCCACACAGGAATACGCCGCCGCGGTGCTTAAGGTAGACCTTCCATCCAGGCTGATGGGTGTTACAGGATCCATGCAAATTTAACTAGAGTGCTTGTATTTCTAAAATTATGAAAAAGCAGATCATATATGTAGCTGCTGGCGATAAGTAGGGAATTGTTGGAAATGTTAATGTTGAGATATTAAGCAAAACAGCTTGTTTTTGTTGGTTCCTGAGTCTTTTAAGGTGATTTTTTTTTTCGTTTGTAAAGGAGTAATAGATTTATTTTGAATATTTACAGATTTTATGAAGCAGCATAAACTGAAGTTTTAGAATCAATAATTAGCACAAAGGAAAGCAAATTTTAGTTTTCCTGCCCTTTTCTGAGCTTCAAACATAATTATATTGGTCCTGTGATTACAATGAAGCTGAGAAGGTTTTGAGATAAATCCATCTTACTATTTTAGGCAATGATTAAAAAAATGGCCATGGTGAAACAGGTTAAACACATTGTTGTGCTAATAGCAATATAAGCATTCCCTTTGCTTGGCTTGATCATTTTCATCATTCATTTTATTTTCTTCCTACTACTCTTAGGTCTCCAGTTAGTATGCAATATATTGTATTTTGTATTATGCAGTCTTTGTAGCATATCTCAATCATGATGTAAGCATTTCAAAATCAAATTTACATCCCTGCATAGCTGTATTAATATTTAAGCTAACTTGCCAAGTTTCTCTCAGACTCGTACTATATTTTCACTGTGACAACAGACACTGATGGGCAAGGTGAACCTTACAGTGGGGCGCCTCAAGGCTGGCTCTAAGGCTTCCTCCAGGAAGAACTCAAACCCAGGTTCTTCCCTCAAGAAGTCAGACTCCTCAGTCAGCAACAAATCGAAAGGAAGACATTCCAAAAGTAAGTTTGGCCACAGTGGTAGCTTGTCTTTAGGCACGTTATCCATCGTTATCCATGATACTGGGCAAAAGCCCTGCCTTGCCTGCATTTTATTCCATGATTAGAATAATGTGAGGATGACCAGGAAATGACTTTGACTACCTCCCCGCAGCATGTGGCCCCTAGCAGCGCCCGTTGATCCATGATTCATGATCCATGATCCCACCCACTGATCCATTACATGTGTGTCCATGGATGTTCTTTGTCCTGTGTCTTGCAGCAATGCTGCTGCTAACAACTTGCTGTGCTTGCTGTGGACTTAATCTGCCTGATTGGCGATTTTCCTTTTATGTTTTGTTTTTCCACTTTATCCATTTTCTTGAGTTCAAACTCTCTCTTTTTGGAGGTATTAATTTACCTGTAGGCATAGTATGGGCTGTTACAACATGCTTTACTTTGGCTTTCAAAGAGAAAAATTGCCTTAACCATTTCACAGATTGAAAAATATTTTCCTTTTTTTCTCATTGTTCAAAAAATCTGTGAACACGCTTTTTATTGGTGGTATCCAGAATGTTTTTTAGGAGCTTACTTTGATGTCAACCTTCAAAACTCTTTAGAGTTGATCTTGAAGTCCCAAAAGCCTGGGGGGCACAGTAGCTCCAGGGTAGAACATCAGCTTGCAACGGAGGAGGTCTGTCGTTCGAGCTCTGGCGATTTCGCCAACTACTGATTGGCTCAGTGTCAGTTTAATTTTACTGGCTGAGACAGGAGTGATAGTATCTCTGCCCTGTCTGGTGTGTGGCAGCACATAAAATTGTCAGACGTTAGTCCTGGAGTCCATCCACAATAAAGCCTATATAGTGATGACACTGGACGTTAAACCAACTCAAACTCAAACCCAAAAGTCTCAGTCTATTGTTCCCTTTCTTGCTAAAGGCTACAATGTCAACAGAGTGCAACTGTGAATTCTGCTCTATTCCATTTATACTACATGTATTTTGTTGTTGTTTTAAAGGAATGTCGCCAAGCCTGAAAGGGCGGTTCAGGAAAATCATAGAAAAAACTGTTTTAATTTTTTTCACTGCAGGTTTTGTCTATTATGAAAACTTTTTAAAATTTAATATTGTAACTTTCTGTCAAATATTAAGCACAGTCGTTAGTGAACAATAACAATCCGAAATTTTATACAAGTTGCATCATATATTTATTGCTATGTTTGTTAGTGTGTTATTATAGATTTTTCTATAATATCCATCTTCACTAATCAATTATTCACATAATCATTCTATCATAATCATAGAAGAATTAATTCATACTCATTAGAACTTGCAAAGATAGTCTAAATGTGTTTCAAATGGGTATCTGTTGTTTGTTGTTTTTTTTTTTATAAATTCACTAACAATAACTTAAGATGGATTTTGAAAGCTGAACTAGAGAGATTATCTCACCCTTCAGAAAATCCTAACTGTCCCTTCTGAAAGCCATTCTCTCCATTGTTTTCAACTCAAATCATTAGTATATGGATATTCTTTTCGTTGTTGTTTTTCAAAGAGTTACCAGAGCAGCACAATCTTGCTGTGGTGTTTCATAATGTTGTTTTTTTTTCCTTCCATCAAGATGGATGTATTTGTGTTTTTGATTGTTTGTACCACGCTTAATGTACAACTTTTTCCTCAGTTTCACCAAAACTATCCTGTGAGTTTGTTGTGGTTTCTGTATGGCACCTTTTTCTGTCTGTGTCTGTTCCTTCGTTCATCTGGTTATTACTATTAGTATCAAGTCTTCTGCTCTGGCTGGGAAAATAGCTGGTAGGTTGACTTGTTTGTATTTTGGTCCAGCCCACCCTGAAGCCCAATCCTTGGACTTGATTTGTTCTGATTGTCAATTTTCATTCAGTGTATCACAGGTTTTTATTTTTGCGGAAAGCGGAATAATGCTATGGAAGGTTGGGTCACAATCTTTGCAATGGATTTTAATCAGTGGTTGCAGATCTAAGAATCAGAAATTTTATCCATTTTTTTTTAAAGCAACTTTGTGTCCTAGTAAGAATCTTAAAATGGCTGTGTTATTTTCATTTACAAGGAAGTCAAATAGGAAGACCCCATGAGCATACGTATTTATGGCCTGGAAGGGAAGGTCTCTTGTTGATCTCATCTGTGAAATTTGGGTTCCATAGGCTTCATGTACAACCACATGTGACTTGTGACGATCGCTGCTTCTGCCACTTTAGCATTCTTCTTTCTTGTGGACTTAGAAAACCTATTACCACCTCATTACTTTTCTCTTACATATTAAAATATTCATATAATAAAAGAAAAGTCAAACACGAAGGTGGATAAAGAAAATATAGCTGAAGTTGTTGAAAGTTGGAATCTAAGCTCCAGATTTATTAGACTTTGCTGTGGGTAATGTTTCCTGTCTATGTGATTTATTTATTGTTTGTTTATATTTTTAAAAAATTCTACCAATTATTGTCGTTTATTTTTGTTTGTTTGTTTTTAGTTTTTATGTTGATTGCACTTTTGTCTCATGCCCTTCACACTTTTGTCTTTGTATTGTCATCTTTTTTTTTCTTTCATCCTACCCTCCATCCCTATCTTTCTTTTCTTTTTCTCACAGGTATACCATCTTCCAAAAGCTACTAGATCATTTGGTGTGTTTCTCAGAGCTACACACACACATGTTAATGTTATATATATAAAAATGAAATATTATCACTACGAAGCCCATCATATTACACACTACTAACCACTGACAATTTTAATCATGCATTAACTTTGTAAAAATTGTTTGAATCCAGTCATGACCTCGTTTTTTTTTTTCATGTAAGAAGCCATCATCCTGAATCAGTGCAGTTTTGGGGTTATTTTTTTTCTTATTGTTAGATTTATGAAGGTTGTGAAGTCAGTGGGCATGAAGATATGGATTAACCAAAATGATTTTTGCCCTCTGCATCAAGTGACTTTTTTTTTGTTATTTTCAGCCATTTTTTTATTTCTGTAAATAATAACGTTCATGTCCAAATCAGATGGTAATAGCCCACCAAATTGTGTGGCCTGTTTTTCTTGCTTTTCCAAGAAGTTGAGAGTTGTTGGGGTTGTTTGTTGGTTTTTTTTGTCCTTAACATAAGGTTATTATATATAGCAAACATCATCAAGTGTCTTTCTGTTCTTTCTATTTCTTTGAGACATGTGTATATGGGATTTATTGACTACCTGTTTAGAGCTGTGACAATCTTTATGAGAATTGTGTACGTTTTTAAATCTCTCTGTGATGAGACATTTGGAGGAATCCCTTGTGATGTTTTTCATTAATTTATAGAACAAAAGGCATATGACATACGATATAATCTTCTTAAATTTTTTGGTTTTGATAGATTTTGTTCAAGCTTTATGGTGAATGAAAAGGTGAAACCAATGGGTAAAACTCATGCTCCTTGTGAAAAGTCTTTAGTTGTAGTGTGAGATTTAAGGCGAAAGTGAAATTATCATTGCGGGTACATTATGTGATTTATGATTTGACAAATTTTAGTATATTAAAACTTGGTGCAGTTTTCAGATTGATTTTGTGTTGAACTGTTGGAAGAGAATTTGAGAAAATTTGCTTTAATCATTCAACTTTTCGTTTTCTTTTTTTTTATGGGGGGGAAGGGGGATTGGGGGAGGAGGATCTACACAGATTTTCTGAAAGTCCCTAGGATTCTTTATAATTTTTCTATTGCCTACAATTTAGCTTGTTTTCGAACCAAGTTTTGTCATTTAAAACCGCAACACACGCACAACTGCAGAAACACACATAAACACACAAACTCTGTAAGTGACAGGATATTCTTCAGCTCTCAGAAAGCACCAAAGTGATCGCCCCTTGATCCTGAAGTGACCCTGAGGTGGGTTCAACGCAACATTTTGCCAGCTTGACTTTTGCATCCTCTTGTTTTTGGGTTGTTTTTTTCATGACAACGTGTATTATTATTATTATTATTATTATTATTATTATTATTATTATTTTTGCATCTCTGTCTTAGTGAGATGTGTTGTGGTTTCACACCAAGGAAAATATCTTTTTTTTATAATTATTATTCTTATATTTACCCGCCCGGTATGATTTCACAGCATTTTGTATAGCCATTGGATTTTCCCTCTATCGATTTAATGCAGTTTGTTGGATTCATCGTTTTTTGTTTTTTTTTGGTGTGTTTCTTTTCTTTTAGTTTTGTTTTCAAGCATGCGGCTTGCAAGGATTTGCATGGCAGCATACTCTGCATCTAGAGATATTCTTGCAGTATTTTGATCCACTTTCAACCCAGTGTGACATTTTTATCCCTTGTATTTCACAACAATATTCCCCATGCACACATAGACTTCTTTGTTTTATTTTCAGATAATTGCAAGCGTCTACTTTTTGGTTGCTTTGTGGGGTTTTATTTTCAATTTACTTCCTTGTATGCTCATTTTTCTTTCGCTCATTTTTTTTTTTTTTTTGCATTTTGAAATTGGTAGTTACTTTTCTGTTAGGTTTTTATTCAAGGGGTGAGGTCACCATGGACAAGAGTGTATTACAAGTACCACAATATAATCACAACATTTTACTATCCATATTATTATTGTCGTTTCATTTGTATTGTATTATGTTTTTAGAAAGAGTAGTAGAAATTTTATGATATTATCTCTGCAGCTTTTTGATCTTTAAATTATTTTCTTGTACTATATTCTGTTCCTGGAGTTAGTCTCTGAAAACAGTAAATATAATGTGTCAGTACATAGGGGTAGAACTCACTTCCAGCACTTTCAATGCACCATAAAAAGGTTGATACTAGTGAGCTGCAGTGTGTATCAAGTGGGACCCTTGCATGCTCACAACAATACCTTTACTAGCATGGCAACATTTTTGTCTGTTATGAATACTGCTTTATTTGCATTATAAAACATGTATTACATGATTTGTATTGCTGTTAGTTTAGTGTTCATACAATGAATAGCCTTTTTTTTACAATGGTGCATTATGTATTTTTATTACCAAAAAAATAATTTTTTCACTCATAAGGTAAGTAACTTTTATGTAAACAGTTCATATCGAACCATCACTGGGCTTAAAGCGAGAATATATAGGAAATACAGAGATGGTCAATTCTGGTACATCCAAGTCTGAAGTTTGTGGCTTGCATTCTTGTAGTCCCACCACTGTGCTATAACACAAGCAACTAAACTTTTATTCACTGCCAAATAAAAGATATTTAGAGGCTGATTTGTCTAACTTTTTTATGGTGTAATAGGCCAATATGGTACCAACAATTTTTATTTAAACCTTACAACTTTTATTGTCACTAGAAATTTGGGGGGTTTGATTTTTTGGTTCCTCTTCCCCCGCTAAAAACGATTGTGGCAAGACCCGACCCTTTACTGTAATATCTTCATTAATTTTTTTTATTTGACGCACTATTGCACTATTACTATCTATGTCTCTACCTACTCTCTCCTCCTTTCTCTTTCTCTTTCTGTCTGTCTAATTTTTTCTATCTATAAGTTTCCATTTATCTATCAATTCATCTCTTTCTAACTGTTTCATGATGACTTGTAGTAAAGAAAGCAAAAAAGGAAGTCAGGCTTCATTCAGCCAATTTACATGAAAGGCAATACAATGAAAGCTAAGTCCAAGAGAGTATTTTAACACCATGATCTGATTCTGATTTTAACAAATTGTTTGGCCATATAGTTAAAATCGCAACACCAAAATCTTTAATCAAAGCCACAAATAGGTACATTTATATATTTATACTGCAGCTCAAAACATACTTAGAACTAACCCTAATGTAAATCAATATAATATAGTATTCTCTGATCTAACCTTGTCCCTTCTTTCTCCCCCTCCCTCTCTTGTTTGTCCAGCCCCCAGTGAAGACATCAGCCACATCCGCGTGGTGGAGCTGGAGCAGGACACTGCTGGCTCGTTTGGTCTCAGCGTGGCGGGGGGCCTGGGCAGTCCGCTGGGTGATGCGCCGGTCATCATCGCATCTCTCAACGCCACAGGCCCGGCGGCCAGGTGTGGCAAGCTCAGGGTCAGTACTCTAGCAGAGTATTATAGTAGTATTATTATTATTATTGTTGTTATTATTCATATTATTATTATTAATTATTATTATTATAATTATTATTACCACCACCACCACCACATTATTTACATTAAAATCACTTTTTTACAACTTTAGGAAAAAAATGAACCTTTAGACTGTCTCAAAAGGTTTATCTTGAACAGATTCCTTGTTTCCTACTGTTAAGATCATTGTTAGTGGCCATGCGACTGGTCCAATTTCTATTAATGCGCCTCTTTCTTTGTGTGGCAGCATGTAAAGAAGTATTCTACTTAAAACAAAGACATAGCAATACCCATCCTTCTTCAGTTTGATGTCGAAATCTTCAAGGCTGTGTCAGTCTTGTAAACTTGTAAGAAGTTAGCCTTATTTCTGAGATTGGACGATAAGAAATCAACAAATGGACAGTCTTCATTATTTTTGTCTTCTCTTATTCCAGGTGGGTGACAAGATTCTCAGCATCAATGGCGTCCTCACAGACGGCATGGACCATAACCAGGTCGTCTCTGCGCTGAGGAGTTCCAGCAGCGCCACCCTTCATGTGACTCAAGGTGCGTCACTCTCCTACTCTCAAAACCCTGGTTCAAAACCCAGGATTGGCCAAAAATGTATTTATATTTATCTGAGTTTGTCCCCTACTGGTTTGGTCGGTATCAGGAGTTCAGGTATCCCTAAACTGTCTTTGTGTGGCAGCATGTAAAATTGTCAGGCTTAAGTCTTGGGACCCGTCCACAATAATGAATATAGCCTTTATAGTGCAGATGTTGGCTTGTTAAGCCACTAATTTAATTCAACTCAACTCCTACCGCTACCCTCCTCTGGTTTCTGTCTTTTCATATTGATATTTTGGTAGT
Organism: Elysia chlorotica; assembly: GCA_003991915.1. Lineage (NCBI taxonomy): Eukaryota > Metazoa > Mollusca > Gastropoda > Plakobranchidae > Elysia > Elysia chlorotica. The sequence goes on along the minus strand of RQTK01000055.1, from coordinate 110,283 downwards.
TGCACTATTGAATGTTAGAATAATCTCACCCACAATAATAAACAATGTTAGTCATTAAAATATTTTGATCCACGACTATAAACAATAACTGCAAAGGATCATTGGCAGTGTTTAGACCTGACACACTGGAGGTTGGAGGTTCAATTCTTAAAATATGCCCGCGTCTCCACAAGATCTACAACTTATTAGGGAGTACTCTCAAATGATTCCCCCATCTCTCTCTCTCATGGAATACTTTGAAATTATAACTTAACAATTACGACACTGCGTTTGGCTTGCAGGTGAAGCGGTATCCATCACAGGTCAACGATCACGTCAGGTCAGTGCTGACATGACTGACACAGTCCTGAAGGACGTCAACATCGAACTGGAGGAGGATGGGTGAGTTATCCCTGAGTTATCCCTGAAAACACGGAGAAAGTCTAATTTTACCATGAAAAAAAGTATCATTATAACCGAATATTTTGATCGAGGGATCTTGGCTTTTTCATGGGAATGGCAAGAGGTTTGTAAAAATTCTTTCATTGAGTCCAGAAATTCATGCCAAAATTTGGTGGATAAGTTACTTTTCGGTGATGCTGAATTTTGGAAAAGTGCCATTCAATTATATCCAAGTAAAGGGATATAAGAGCTTGTATACAAATAGGTAAAATTTTCCTCTTTAATGGGTTTCAGATTACATATGTGAGCGTTGAAGTGTAGCACTATCAATGTTTCTTGTATTAGTAGAGGATCACTGCTGGTAAATGGTGTATTTTTTTTATTCCTTGCTCTCTGCCTGGCAAACTCCTCAAATCAAGACCATAAGAAAAGATAAGTGTTGGTCTACTTTAGTATATAAAGTGTTTTGAATAGGTTAGATTACATATTCAAGTGTTGAAGGTTACAGCTATAAAGCTTATCTGCATTAGTTGAGGTAGTTTGCAGCTTCTTCAAAAATGGATGTACATGCAATTTTTTTTTCACTGCTTGTCCCCTGCCAGCCAACCCCCTCAGTACAAGACCATCACGCTGCACCGTGGCCCCGAGGGTCTGGGATTCTCCATTGTTGGAGGCCATGGAAGTCCGCACGGCGATCTGCCCATCTACGTGAAGACAGTGTTCAGCAAGGGCGCGGCGGCGGATGAGGGATCGCTGGCCAGGGGAGACCAGATCCTCTCGGTGAACGGCAAGTCTCTGGAGGGATTCACCCACGAGGAGGCCGTCAACATCCTCAAGAACACCCAGAGGGTCGTCACTCTGGGCATCCTGTCATGACACACGAACACACTGCTAGCACACACAGACAAAGAGGTGTCACTGACATACAGACACACTGCTAGCATACACAGACAGGTGGTCGTCACTGACATACAGACACACTGCTAGGCAAACATAGACAAAGAGTCGTCATTGACACACAAACACACTGCTAGCACACACAGACAAAGAGTCGTCACTGACACACAGACACACTGCTAGCACACACATAGAGATGATCGTCACTGACACACAGACACACTGCTAGCACACACAGACAAAGAGTCGTCACTGACACACAGACACACTACTAGCAAACACAGACAAAGAGTCGTCACTGACACACAAACACACTGCTAGCAAACACAGACAAAGAGTCGTCACTGACACACAGACACACTGCTAGCATACACAGACAGATGGTCGTCACTGACACACAGACACACTGCTAGCAAACACAGACAAAGAGTCGTCACTGACACACAGACACACTGCTAGCAAACACAGACAAAAAGGCGTCACTGACACACAAACACACTGCTAGCATACACAGACAGATGGTCGTCACTCGGCATCTTGTTATGACACACAGACACACACAGCTAGCGCACACAGACAGAGAGATTGCTACACAGTTACACAAGGTGCCTGCGATGCCCCCTGTAAATTGGTGCGTTGGGTACTGAATGATTAAATCAATTAATTATTTTTCGGATATGTATGTGCTGGTGTATCTCAATAGGTACAGGTGGGGGTAAAATGAATGGGAAATGTTGGATAGTAAAAGGGGCTTCAGATTGGCAGACATGGACAGGCAGAAAAAATACTTGCAAAGTTGGATTTGGAGACAGTTTTAGCTTTGTTATACTGAAAGTCTTTTTGTGTAGGAAAGCAAAGGTGAACTGAGACAATAATCGTGCTTTATCTAGATGTTGCAAAACTTAGTATTATAATATGATGAAGCCGTTGGGTAGGTTTGACAATCAGAATCTCTAAAATTTATAAGTAGACTGGTCATTGGGGCTGTTGGGAATTTCTGCTGTTGTTTTTATTCAACTAAACATTTGTAAGGGCAACTTCTGTGATTGAGTTTGGACTGAAATTTTGTCTAAAACTGCTGATGTGGCTTGTTGTGAAAGTGTCTATTTTGCTGTTGGTAAAAATGTAGTATATTTGTCTTTGTCTGAAAGAATAATACAAACTATGGGAGGGGGAGATGGTGGGGCTGTTAACGACAGATAGGTAGACATGAACACATTTTTTTTCAGTCATTGTAAATATTTTATTGTTGGTGGTGGGTTTTCTCTCTGACCGCGAGGCGAGCCGAGAGAGTGTTCAATATCTTGTCACTGTGAAGGAAACCCGGACTTTTTGACCCATTCCTGAGGACTTTTATAATCATTAAATTATTTCCCCCTATGCTATTGATTGGATTCCCCCCTTCATCACTAAGCCCTGCGTAAACCAGCAAGCGTTAGTAGCATTTCATCATTTGTCTTGTTCTTGTTAATGACATGCACACAAAAACTTTACAATGTTTTACTCTAAACCTGGCTATTTTTACAAAATATAGGCTATTTAAAATAATTATTGGATTTCAAGAGATTTTTTTATAATGATTAAGTCGTCAAATGATTTAATCCACTTAAAAAAGCTATTTCCCTTGTCAGTTTTATATTTTATGTAAATTTCCTGTTAAATAATATTTTTTATCTGTTAAAGAAAAATTCATCCTTGATCAAGCTTTTTATTTTTACTGTTAGATATTTTGTATAGTTTTAATGCATTCTTCGCTTGTGCTTAGGTCTTACTCACTTTTGTTCCATCATTTTTAAATGATAATAGACATACACTTTTCAACCTTTTTATTCTACCATAATTTGTACGAAATATATTCTATTATACCAGATACCAAATACACTGGATCTTGTGGTTTGATTTTTAAGCATTTTTTGTTTGTTTGTTATTATATGTTTGTCTTCATTGCTTGGTGATTTTTTTTTAAATCAAAGTCTTGTGAATGTGTTTCTGTTTGTGATCCTTTGTGCATTTTCTTTTATAACAATTTTTTTGTTTTTTTTTTTGGTATGTGAGTTTGTCTGTCTCTCTGTCTTTCTATCAGTCTCTGTGTCTGTCTGTACATGAATCAAACTTGCTAATATATGACGAACCCCATGGGGATTTAAAATAGCCTATAAAGTCCTTTGTATTGGGAACAAAACCTTTATGTATATTTGAGCAACTTTAGTCAAACAGAGAAGAAAGTGTTGTAAGTATTAAAGGAGAAAAGGAAAAGTGGAATAACTTATTAAAAAGTAAATAGGCCTATCTATGCTGTTGAATAACACGTGAAGGATAAACTTTGTAATGTATTTAAGAGCATAAATCTCTTTATTTGATTTTAGTGAACTTATACCATCCACTTTTTCTGGTCACAGGAAATGGGAGGGTAGAATATTGTATGAAAACAAAGTTTAGTTCATCGGCAAAAGTTGTCATGATCACAAACCTCTATACAATGTTTGATTGAAACCCTTCAATACAAATACTAAATACCATCTTAGGCATGGGAAAATCCATCCATAAATAAACAAGAAAAAATCTTAACCTATTCAGTGGTCAATGTTAACTGAAAGATGTTTGACTATCGAAATTTTAATAATGACCCAAATAAAAGGAGTTTTACCTGAAGCCAAATGAAATTAATTTGTCACACACACAGAACTGTAGTTTTTTACAATACCTTAGATGGGCAAAATGGCCACATGGACACAAAATCAATAGTAGGTATAACCCTCAACGTTCCCGTGGCAATGTTGCTTTTACAAGAGAACACATTTTTCATCTAGTAACTGCCTTACTCACTTATAACCCGTATCAAATGCAGAACGCTTCAGGAGAAGCTAAACGCTCCTCAGCGAAACATGTCACTTACAGTTAAGTTTTTTGGAGCCACCGGCCTCAGGATTTGAAATTGATAACTTCAAATGGAGCATCGTAGAAGGAAAAATAGCCTGATATCATCTTTGCGACAGAAAGCTACCAATTCTTAAATAAAATTCGTTTCAAATAACATACATGCAATCTCATATTAAAAATTACTTAAAAGAATTTTGATGTTTGGTTAGTGACTGCTCAAAACTCATCACTGTCTCCCAGAAAATGGAAAGGAAATAATACATCTTCAAATTTTCTCTCAGGTCCAACCTCGAGCTTCTTGCTAATCAGTCCAAAGCACTACCGGTGGATTTCTGATCAAACCAAAAAAGAGCTCTCGAGATTATTCTTTAATCGCAATCAATTCATTGATATAAGGAAAGTAACCAATCATTTCTTATACTAATTTTTAATAGTCTCTAAATATCAACAGTAGATTATTGGATTGAGTTGAAGAATCCTTAGGTTTAGAACGCACACCGTTATCTAAACCCAAAACAATTTTCATGGTCTTATTGGACAGCTGTTTATAATAAGGTATGCTGTAGTTGCATTGTGAGATCAGTTGTAGGCATTTCAAATTGAGATTTAGATGCTCTAGTGTAAAGACTGAATAGTGGACGAAGTATTGGAAATTGTGCGCCCGCGTGCTCAGTCAGATTGTGTTTTTGGACTGGTATGCAGGACGCACGCGATGGCACTTTCTTAGTATAATATTCTTCAGGTAATCTAGAGGACAAAAAACGCACCATAGTTTAGTAAGTACATATACCTTGTTGTAATTACTAGAGTTTTGAGAAACCGACACCTGTTGGTAGTAATTATATAGATCGTTTTGTTGTTGTTATTGTTGTTGTTGTTGCTGCTGCTTTTGCTGTTGCTTTGGTTTTTGCTTTGTACTTTTATTTTCAGTTGTTGTTTTTTGTTTTGTTTTTGTGGGGGGTAGGGAGTTGCTCCTAGGGAATAGGTGAAAATATTGTATCTGTATCGAATAAAAAATAAAAAAAACACATAAAGAGTACCTTGACGTATACTATTTGGAATCAAAGAATTTTCAAATGAAAACGGAAAACCACATTAATTGACACCTGTATAATTATTTTATTTTCCACTTAGTCATCGTTGTGAAGACACTGAGAAAGTATTACATTTATGATGAAATGTAAACCCGTTGGATTTCGTTCACAGAAGTATGGCAACGGTTTAATGCAAAATCCATGTATCACCATGAAGGTTTGACATTCAGCAATTTAAGGGGAGATAACGACTTATGTCCCTGAGTTGGTGAGTAACTAATCGGTTATTGCAGTGAGCGACTGAGCAGTCCTGTCCGTGATGTGAGCGGCTAAGATTATTGAGGCATGAAACATTGAAACACGTTAAAAACTGATTCGATGAGTGGAAGCTGAAATGATCTCTCATTCTCAAATTCGATTGGTGGGGATGGCTTTTTGGAAAGCTAAAGAATAAAAAGCTCTGAAAATGGAGTTAAACCTGACTTTTTTACATTTTGATGCCTCTTGGTATATATTTTATATGACACTACTCGTCACAAATTTAGCCCAAGGGACTTCAATCTATGTACATATTAAATACCATCAGAGTCTACAGTCTGTGCGAGTGGCCGTTACTCAACGCTCTACTGGCGTTGCTGGTGTCGTGGTCCCACAGCTGTGCTATGCTGGGCGTGTTGTTGAGTGTGCTCTGCGCCCCGCCTTCTGCCATCTGCCAGGCGTAGCGTTTCTTCCGCGTGGCAGACATGGGCGGCGTCTGCCCCTGCTGGTTGATCCCGCCGTGCAAGGAGACTGTCGAGTCCAAACTCCGGCGGGGAGACAATAGTCGAGACACCGCGCCAGAGTTACTACCCGTGCCGTCCGTCTTGTACGGCGCCATGACGTCAGGAAGGTGCACTTCCGGCGCTTGGTGTGAGGGGAAGATAAATCCGTCTATTGTGTAGAGTTGTCCCATAGTGAGGGACTGCATTGCCCGACCCACTCGATCCATTGAGGAACTTGGAGTCTGGTGCTGCTGGCCGGCAGTTTGCGTAGACGGAAGTAAAGTTACTGAGGTAGAGCCAGTTGAAGGATAACCGCCGCGCTTCGGTGGGATGAGTTTTACTGGCGGCGCGCTGCTAACTCGCCTGGACGCCAAAGTGACTTTAGTAGCTGTGGTTGTAAATTTTATATTATTGCTAGTGGTAACGGAAGATTGCTTTGCCTTGGCCGTTTGTTTATGAGTGTTCGTGGGAGGAGATATCTTCCCGTCCTTTCTAGGCTGAGAGGATTTTCGGACAGATTTTGACCTGGCAGGGGGCTCCAAAGATTTGATACTGACAGAAACTGGTGTCTTTTCTGTGAGCTTTGGGGATGTCTTTTTCGTGCGCTTTTCCAGTTTCGGCGAAGGCGTTCGTCTCGCACGCCTGGGGCTATTTTTAGCGGCACCACCAGAAGCAGAAGCTGGGGAGACAGTTCGATGGTGGATACCGGTAATTTTTGCCACAGTGCTAAAGGCTCTCGTGGTTTGTTTGGCGACTGTGTAAGAGCCTTTAGCCGTGTTACTTGGGTTCCACACAAGCGGCGGCATGGTGGTGAACGTGGTAGCGGACACTGATTGCGCCGGCGACGGCGTGCGGCTTCCTGATGACGTGTCCTCTGACTCATCCTCTGAACCGTCTGACTCTGAGCTCGTGTCGCTGGCTGAGCCGTCCGACTCGGACGACGACTTGTTGCTGCGCGGCGGGATTTCCCGCACCCGGACCATCAGCCCCTCGGGGAGGAACTGGACCCGCTTCTTGGATTTGGAGCTCTTGAAGCTGTTGGCCTCGCTGATGATACTGATGACGTCCGACTCCCCAGCCCGCGACAGAACCCCCCGGATCGGCTCACTCTTGGTGCTGTCGGGGCTGGGGGCAGGGGGGAGTTCCGCACCGTCGATAAGGTCTTCCTCGCGGTCATCGGCGACACTCATGGCCGCCAGCTGGGGCTCTTTGGGCAACATCTGAAGCAGCGGGTGGCGTCTGGAGTCCTGGAGCGTCACGTCTTCCCATTGAGGAGTTTACTCGGGGCTTGCATTGGGAATCTGTTCATGTGGTATTGTTTAGAAGTAGTCCCTTTTTCATGTGATAATGTTTGGAAATAGCCTGAAGAATGCGGCAAGTCAGGAAAACAGTTTTCAATGGACAGCGCTTCATAGAAGCCTGCCTCTTCTGTCGTAAACCACCTCGTAAACCGTATTCGATTAAACGACAGATTTGAAAATTAAGTGTAGCTATGAGGTCAAGGTGTTTCCTGACTTGTAATCTGTGGTGTGGTGCAATCTCTGAGCTAAGGTGTCTTGTTTAAAACTCCTCGCTGTCAATACTGCTCTACAAGCATAACACCTTCGCTTTATTGGGCGACATCGAACCCATGTCAATTGTTTGATGTTTGCACTGCTGGCTGTGCTAATAAAACCGCGCCACACCTGGAGAGGAACAATAAGGAAGCATGTCAGCTTGCTGGTTGCAACAGGATGGTACATTCAACACGTTCTGGAGTCGCCATGGCGTCATTTGTTTATAGAATATAGCTAAGCTTTACTACAACAACAACAACAACAACAACAACAACAACAACAACAACAATAATAATAATAATAATAATAATAATAA
>RQTK01000055.1:41875-96826 GCA_003991915.1 Elysia chlorotica | reverse complement strand
GAGAGAGACAGACAGACAGACAGACAGGCAGACAGACAGACAGACAAACAGACAAACAGACAGACAGATAGACAGACAGACAGATAGGGGGCAAAACAGGAGACAACAACTTGGCGAGTAAGTAGAATGCTACTAACCAGGAATCAAAAGAATTATCCCTGCTTGTGTCTAGCTTTGTCCTCTTGATATCCTAAACAAATTATCCGACAGTTCACAATGTAGTATGCACACACACACATACGCGCGCCCAAATATTGTGCGTGTATTACATCTACAAGTAAATGCCTGAGCAGACCAGACGAGATCTCCGAAGCGTGTGATCTGGCTAAATGACGTGTGCATATTGCAGGTCTGTCTGATCAGCTGGCCACAGAGCTAGAGCCAGGCGGTTCAAGTGCCTCTCTCTGCTCTTAACACTTCTAGATCTAATCATCCGGAGTTCATGCGTAGCCACAGCAGCATTGTGGTCTAACATAGTGGGTATTCAGGCTAAAACAAAGGCCCCTTCTGCCTGCTTTAAAGCCATGTCGAGTCATACAACATGAGGAATAAGGACGTTTGGCCATCGTCATATTGGCACGGATCTCGTATGTCTTCTCTAGGTGTCCGATGTGAACAGAAAAAAGTCTTGTTTTATTGTCGGATTTTTTTTTAAACTTACCTTTCTTCAAAAGTTATTGCTCTTTTTATGATTTTCTTTCTTCTTCCTTGTCTCTGCCTCTGTCTGTTTGACTGTGTCTGGTTCTTCTGTGACTAACCCCTCCCCCCTTCCTCTGTCTCCATGTCTCTCTCTCACACTTTTCACCCTTTTTCCCTTCAATGTAAAGTGATTTAACGACCACGAGGAGCGGTATTGTGTGTACTTTTTTCCCAACAAAGCTAAGAACTGAGTAAAGAGGAAGCGTTTTGTCTGGGGGGCTGGCACCGAGGCTGCAGGCCTGAGTCAGTGTCAACAGTCGTGCCCAGGTCTCTGGTAGAACAATAGCACCGCGTGGTGACATGTTCGCCCAGGGAGGAATTCTTGTCACACGGTGTCTCAGGCATTGATGTAAGGCTGGAGTCCTCAGGAATTTTGTAATTTGCTGTGCATATTAATTTTAATTTGAGTTAGTTAGTAGATAACTAGATAGCTCAGTAAGTAGGACTCTAGACTGATAAGCGAGAGGTCCGAGGTTTGAGGTTCGATCATCAGCCCGTGAGGTGATCTGGAATGGTTCTTCCTGTATTTTTATTAGTAAAAACGAGAGTTTGTTACTTGAAAAGGTTATAACATCCTTAAAAGAATAACTGAACAGAATTGCAGCACGGTCATGAAATGAAAGAAACATTTTGATTAATGATCTGGCTATAAATGTTTAGTTTATAAATATCGAGCTGAATAATATTAAGCTTTTGGTTTCTCAAAAGCGTATAAAAACAAGAGGGCGTAGAATCGAATCTAAAAAGGTCGGTCTGTAGTGCCCTGGGCTAATGAGCAGCATGTACCAGTTACAATCATCATATCTTTATCTCGTCTCCATATAGAACTCTTTTGAAAAACCTTGTAAGGGGACCCTCATAATGGAGTGAGGGGCCCCTCACCTGAGCTGGGTCCAGGGTTCCTTGCAACCTAAATCCGGCAGTGGATTAAAAGATGACGATCAATCAAGTATTGGTGTAAATGGAATAATATGGAGCTCTCCTCCCCCAAAAAAAGTTTGTTATGACTTTTTCGACTCAGCTAGATTTATAATTCTAACGTTGTTAATTATTGTCTGAATGAAGAAGATGAACTTAGAAAGAAAGTTTTCTACGATTCTAATCACATAATTACTCACAGAGAGACTGATGCTGCATTGGTGGATGATGTTGCATGATTTACAATGACTTGTGTTTATAGTAAAATAATGAGACTCGTATTGAATATATTTGCCTTTTGGTTTATTAGATCCGTTTAGCGGTGGTACACATGGTTGTGGCGTTGGGCCTATAGTTTCTCCAGAGAGGGAGAGAGAGATATGTCTTCCCGGGTTTAACGTCCCCTGGGGATCCTAAACGGTGATAGAGTTGGGCCTATAGAAAAGGGAGACAACTAATGATTATATAACCTGTTCAGGGCCCTGCTAACCAGCCCTTGTCTTCAGCTTTCAGGATGAAGCTTCGTTTGGCATATGATTCTATGTGAAACATAATTTTGTGATACATAAAACTTGTTCCTCAAAAAGATATTGTCGGCTTCAATTGGTTTCAAATACCATAAAATGTAGTTTTCAATAGTACTGAATGTATGAAGAGGTATGTTGAGGAAGTGTCGTACCAGCGGTGCAATAATGTGCATTGTGATGACAATAAAACATATCCGCTCTAGATACCGACAGCAGGGTATCATTTAGAGGCAGATGAGCCCAAACAAGGACCAATGGTGCAACCACTTGGTGACGTGTGGATGGCAATCGACGGCTCCACCAAACAGGTGATCTACCACTGCGGGTCAACCTCATCATCTGCACTGTTCGTTGCACTCTTGTGTACCATAGTGCCTCGGATGCTGAAAATCAGAGAAGCAGTCTCATGGGGGCACGAGACCAAATATCGTTAAAACTGTGCAAGGCGCCTGTTTTTTTTTTTAGGTGGGAAAGGTTCTATGACGATGGAATGAATGTGAGAGCTGGTCTTACACCAGTCTAATGCAAAAATGGCAGGACCGTGTCCCAAATGTGGAAGTGCTGCACAGCTGGGTTAGACATGCGCACTCCATGGATGAGAGCAGACTTCCCAAGACTCTCCTCTTCTCAGAACTGATGCAGGGAAGTCGTGTATCATGTGGCCAGACTGTGCGCTACAAGAGCACGCTGAAGAGGAGCATGAAGAAGAGCAGCATTCCTCGTGACTCATGGGAAGAGCAAGCACGAGACAAAAAGCTATTTCTATATTATACGATTCTATGGGAAATCTAGACAACGTAAAACTAATCAAATGGTGCATTTTGACCAAGCGCAGCTGGCTACATGGTCGGAGACAGTCAGTGTCTATCAATGTTACAGTGATGTCGTCAAAACAGGCGGAACTAGTTTCCGAGAAATGCTCACACTAAAAACGACTTCAATCGTTTTATTAACAATCCGTGATTAGCTCTCTCATTTCCACGAAACCATTACATATGACTCATTTAAAAAAAGAAAATACAAAAGAGACGGACGCTCGTTTGCTAATAATTATTTTCAGGCTTTGTAACTACGATGGTCATGACTTCTAAGTTGAACTTCATTAGCATTGTTTGCAAACAGACATCGACAAAGCAGTTATCATGAAACGGGATATCAAAAGTTCGGTAAAAGATTCGTAAAAATGATGTTATTGTTTTCAAGACAGTATTCTTTTTTAGGCTATTTAATGATTGGGGTTTAGAAGAGGAAATTCTAATAGTTTAGGCACCATTGTGTGTGGATACTTGTCACCTACCTGTCCCATAAAGACAAAGCCAGAAAAGTGCAGAGGGAGAGGGAGAGAGAGTGTGTGTGGCGAGAGAGAGAAAGAATTAAAGACAGGGAAAGAGGGACAGAGAGAAAAGAGAGAGAGAGAGAGAGAGAGAGAGAGAGAGAGAGAGAGAGAGAGAGAGAGATGGTGGGGAAGTGGACTGGGGAGACAGTTCGATGGTGGATACCGGAATTTTTGCCACAGTGCTAAAGGCTCTCGTGTAGAGCACAAACAGGGGAATAGTGTGTTTGTGCGTGTGGTATGTGTCTGTATGGTGGTATGTATTTAAATTGTTAAGAAACAAGAAGGGATGCAATACATTCATTAAGAATAAGATTTTATCGGTACCATTTATTATTTTTTATCACACATACAGGCGCAAAAAAATACTGTAGCCCATCTAAAATGAGCACTGAAGAAAGTAGATGTCCATGTAGCATACGCTCCGTGTTCTCTTGGATTTGCCCTGTGACAAACGGCTGTGACACAACGCCTTCCATTTACTGCTTTAATCAATCATTCTGTGACAGAGGTCCTGATTACCATGCGCACGACGTAGTTTATGGATCTAGATCTACCGTCTGTATCATGAAGATAAACCTAGGTATGTAACCGTTACTAGCATAATATTCTTGTTAGTCCCCTGTAAACGTGCAATTGACAATAGCGGAACTCCTGTGGAACCCCAGAGACGTAAAGCCATGAAAGAGAGAGAGAGAGAGAGAGAGAGAGAGAGAGAGAGAGAGATGGAGGGAAGGAGAGAGAAAGAGGGAGAGAGATATGTTTCTGTGTATGTGTTTGGGGGGAGTGTTTACCCCAATACATGTACCCATCTAAAAGAAAACTGTTATCTTATTCCGCGAGACAAAATTTTACTTAACTGTTACATGTCTATTAAGAAGTATTTAACTCTGCTTTGAGATTGTCCACAATACTTATTTACAGACGGCATTTTGTCGCGATGGTACTCTCAAGTGTTAAGTACAAAACAGTGCATTGATAAAATATTGATACCGGTAGGGGAACGTATCCGGGTGGTCACGATCTCAGTCCACGAAGGCTAGTGCGTGACAGCTATTTAAAGGTTGCTCCATCTGCATCCTATTACAAATGGGTGAATAGGATTTTAAGGTGAGAACTTTTCTGCTTTGTTTGATCCTATTAGGGTTGCGGTTTCGTGTTAGGTGACAATACCATTGAACGGACATTCTAAGAGAAATAGAAATAAAACCTATTATTCTATGTGAGCTGATGTATACGACAGTTGTGACGCTGGTCTGTGTATACAATCTTTGTTTATGTTTCCTTGCAGAATCTTATTCGGAAACGGGGACAGGTGAGATCCCAACCTTGGATCTCCTGCGCGTCCGTCCGGAGCACAATCTACTCAGCTGCAGACATCTCTAACGACTGCATGACAGTATTGAATCCAATTGTAACCACTAATACCTGCAACCTAAGCTATTTTATTCTCAGCCCTCTCTTAGTTACTTATTAATGCACAGTAAAAACTGTGCTTTGTTGATTGCAAATCAATACTTGTTCATTTAGTACTTACCAGCCTTCGAAATATATCTGGAAAGATGAACCTTGGCAGAATAATAATCTGTCCGTGTTTACACTTTTGTTATGAGAATGAGATTTGCATTGAATGCTCTCTTTTAAAGACTAGAATGACGCACAGTTTTGCATCACTCAATATCCTTGCTTGGTGGGTTAACTTAACCTAACTTCGAGTCTGTGTCTTCAAACAATTGGTGAACTCACATTATTTATTGTCTCACATTCGACACAGTGAAATCATCTTTACAAATTATTATTGTTTTACTTCTCTAGACTAACCCAATCATGCTGCTTAAAACAAATGACGGCATTTTGTAGATAACGGGTTCCGACAAAGTTATTTACATGTACATTGTACCGCAAAACTTGTTCATGATTCAGTATTTAGTTTATTGCAAGCGCCGGTAACCTATATATTTCAATTATCGCACTAGTTTTAACAGGAATCAAACAAACTCTGAAAATTATTGATTTTGTCATATTGTCCGGAACTATGACGGATTCTAGCAGACCGGTGGTAATGAAACGGGAGGTCATTTGTTTCCAAAGAAAATCAGACTCTTATTAGATCAGACTGTATCCATAACAAAGGGCAAACGATAGACATGTTTGGATGAAATAGTTCTCTAACCTGCAATGTGTTATAGAAACTTACCTTAATGAGAGATAAGGTCGTATCCCACTACAGAAAATCTGTTGTTTTAATCCATACACCAGAATAGCCACATCGATCGAAACCATTCTCTACATCGTTGATATTCTTTTCATTCTACAGGAAGTCAAAATTTGTTCCAACATAGATCCAGCTCGTGGTACATGTAGTAGATCTATATCTATCGACGAGATAGTAGATCTAAATTTCTCGCCGGTGCGGTGTTTATCGCCGATCCCCTCCGCCTAGTTCGATCACTTGGTGTCAAGCGGCGCTGCCCCAGCCTACCCGCCCCACACCCAGGCTTGGAGCTGGGGCTCTTGACTGCAGGTCTGGCCCTGAGATCCTTAACCAAACTTCGCGTCTGCTCGAGGACACTCTGGGCAACTCCACTGCAGCCCGTCGATAATCCTGTTTGGAATTAGAGCACTGACCACTCGGCAAAGAATCGGGCTGCCTGTAAACCGGCCGTCTCCGCTGTCCGTGAGCTATCGGTTTCAGTGTGGTCGCTGCCGGACCCACGTAATAAAGTTGACCACTAGCATACGTTGCTAGAGTGGCCTCACCCAGCACACTAGTCTTCAAGTGCCAAATGTCAAGATTTCGACACACAGCAGTACATAGAAGAACCAAAAAGTCTAAATCAAATTAAGTCTTGTTGAATATTGTTATGCTATAATATTTTCAGATATAAGGTGGAGCCGATTAACTTTTCGGCTTTCTAACCATTCCTATAGTAAACAAAACATACAACAATTTAAAGATTAGCCAGTTTCTGCATCCTGAGAGAGAGAGAGAGAGAGAGAGAGAGAGAGAGAGAGAGAGATATGCTTGTTAAGGTAATGCTCATAACATGTAATGTCTTACTGGTTGCTCATGTACAAGGACACGTTTCCCTTGTGGATCGATAAAGTTCGTGTTATCTTATCTTACCATGTATGATATATTTGGCTTCGGTTGGATAATTTGGAATTAAAAAAAACAGTTTTAACACAAAACCAGCACCAACTGCAAGCGTTATGACTAACAAGATTTTTTTTTAAACCTAAGCCATAATACCTTATAACTGATGACTGCCACCCGACTGCAAACTGCATTTTTATTCAAGCCCAAATTTACTGAACTTTTCCGCGCCGTTTACTTTTGGTGCAATATTGCTTATATCCACACTACCGGTACCATTGCAATATAACTTTTCTTTCAATTTGAGCCCCAAGGTAGGAAAAGAAACTATTATAAGATCTACGTAAACTCGAATCAAATTGTCGACACTGAATAGAAACCACAGAGCGGAAAATCACAGGGTATGTATGACCTACATTAGGAACTGAAATTGTGACACCCATAAAAAAATTTCCCTTTTTGAGGCAACTGAATCCAAACAAAAGGGCAGCTTTGATTACCACTGTCATATAATGAAGCAAATTCACTGTTGTGACTAAGGGCGCTTTTGCAAAATCGATTCCCTGAGTGTGTGAGAAAGAAAGGGAGCAAAACTCCAACCTTTCAAACAGTTTGTTCTAAAAAGTGTAGGACTTACCTAAGATCATAGCTTTGCAATTTGGCTATTATTATATTTGTTGCATGTTCAGCGAGATTTTTCTGATGTAGAAGTAGGTAATCCACGCATGGTTTCATTTTTTACGTCAAATTTCTAAAAACGCTCAGGTCGAGATATCCAATTTGATGTGATGATACTTGAAATCAATAAAGCACAGTTATGAAACTCCAAATCCGTATCTGGTTCCTGTTGTGATCTTTTAAAAGCCAATCGTTGTTCTTAGTTTTCCAGTGGCACCATAGCCTTAAACCGTATAATTATTTATAATCTTTACTGGCGTCCGTTTTCTTTGATGTTACAATTTGTACAGCCTTTTATTGTTTTTATTTCGCCCCTCAAAATAGTTATAATGAATAATTAAATATTTTAATCATTAAAGTGAAGTTCTTTTGTACTAAATTTTAAACCAAAAAAAAAACCCACCCTCAATTTTATTAATAGCTCTCAGGAAAAACTGCTCGGTTCAAACAAGCCCCAAAATAAATTGTTTTTTCCTCAATACAATGCTTTTAATATTGTCATAATGAAGCAGGCAAGATCAAGGGTGATATTTTTAATAGGCTTAGGGAGGGTAATAATGGCTTTGCCTGTGTGGTCCACAGATTTTAGCGGAATTTTTTTTAAAGGATTGAGCATTTATTGAAAAACAAAAAGAGAGAAAATGAAGAGCCTATTAAAAACGCGCGGCTATGCCGATCGATACGTGAAAACAATTTATGAACTTCGTGTAGAAATTCTTTGATCTCTCTTCTACTCAAAATTATTTGGACCAGCAACGCCTTCAATCAAATTCTTTGAAATAACTGTAAGCTTAGGTTACACAGAATGTTTCATACCACCAGACCGTTCTTTATTATTGGTTCTCTCTCTCTCACTCTCTCTCTCTCTCTCTCTCTCTCTCTCTCTCTCTCTCTCTCTCTCTCTCTCTCTCTCTCTTCTCTCTCTCTCTTCTCTCTCTTTTCTTTCTCTTTCTCTCTCCTTCCCTCTCTCTCTATCTCTACATTTTTCTGTCTGCCTATTTTCCGTATTACGAAGAACACCGGTGCTGGTCTTATGACATTATTTTTTGTGCGTGTAGGTTATATTTATTTTATTTTATTTTATGGCATTATTTTTTGTGCGTGTAGGTTATATTTATTTTATTGTTTATGTTGTTGTTGTTTTTATTGTTAATTTTTTTTTCAAATCTTGTTGTGATGTTTTTATCCTTGTCATTGTTTGTGTTACATTCTCCTGCAGTTTTCACACTGCACACGTATTGTATTGACAGTATCCCGGTAGATACACTCATGTTCTGCCATAAATTCTTATTTTGTAGCGGAGGACAAGTGGGGCTGGCTTCCAGCCCTGTTGTTCTAAAATATAAAATCTTTCAGCCTTGTGGCCTTTCTGCACTCTACATAATTATAATTTTTTTTTTATTACTTTCTCCCAGCATTTGTTATTGCAACCTGTCTGCATGTAATAGTGCATGGACAGTGTTTAGTTGTTGTTGTTGTTGTTGCTGTTGTTGTTGTTTTTTATTATAGCGATCAGCTGCATATAATAGTGCGTGGACAGTGTGAACAGTTAAAATGTAAACATAATCTAGACGGTGACCGAGAGAGCGGCAAGAAAGAAGGCCAGCTTTTGTTGCCTATCGATTAATCCGTTTAGAATCTGCCAATAACTTCACGCGGAAATGAAAGTTAAAACCTATTGTGTGCTGGTATCCTGTTTTCAGACCTACGCAGGGAAAATGAAAATGAAAAATATTCCCCTTTTCTCAAGGTCTGTTTAGCGTAAACAAGTGAAATGACGCGAGATCTCGCTAGATTATAACCTGCGCTGTGTCAGTCATAAAGTTTTAATGCCTTTCTTTCCGTTAGACCATTCTGATCGATTTCAAGATTTATTACGCTCTCGGTGATTTTGTTTCCTCCAAAGACGTACCTTGCAACATGTTTTATTCGAGGGTATTGTTTCGCCGTGTGAATCAAGGCCTTTAGTGGGTCGAAAGTGCGTAAAAACCGCATTACATTAAACTTGAATAATATACTTTTCTTGGCAGAGAAAGGTTTTTGGTATGATTGCACAGAGAGAGGGAGAGGAGAGAGAGATAGAGAGAGAGAGAGAGAGAGAGAGAGAGAGGGACAGAGAGAGATGGACAGAGAGAGAGACAGGGAAAGAGAGAGAGCGAGCGAGAGAGAGACAGAGAGAGAGAGAGAGAGAGAGCTAACGTTACCGCGCTAGTAGTATATACGTCTACTGGTGCACACAATATAAATCAAAGGTAATTCATGACATTATGACTGTGTGACTTGTACTCTCTAGGGGGTGGGGCGTGAGGTGTGAGTTGAGTGAGGAGTGAGTAGATTTCTTAACGTCCAGTGTCAGCATCAAGGCTATTATAATTATTATCGTATTACAGGTCCCATACCAACGTCTGACAGTTGTACTTGCTGCCACACACGAAGACAGTGCGGGGATACCGTGACTCCCGTCTCAGCCGGTCACATAATACTGACACCAATCCAATGAGTTAGTAGGGCACAAATTTGGAGAGAAAAAAATAATAAACGTTGTACAACCAAGGGTTTCGAACCGCGGAACTCTTAATTGGGAGAGGGTTGCGAGGTGATACATTCGGTAGGCATAAGCCCTGCAGCTTCCACTTCTAAACAGTAGACTCTCATTATCTCATATTTAATTACCAACCAGGAATGTGCTCTACCTGTTGGATCAAGCAGGGACACTTCACACCCATGAACTCTTGTTAGTTATTGTGTGAGAAGTTTAGGGTGACAATAAGCGTCCGTCCATATACACTTGTGGCCTAGAACTATCTGATAATTATTGGATTAACTCACTTTACGGAAATGTTTCATCAAATAAGGACCGTCTTTTTTCAACTAATACATGTACAACTAAACCACATCATTTGGGCACAAAAGGAATTCCTTCTCTATTTCTCTCTCTCTCTTCCTCTCTCTCTCTCTCTCTCTCTCTCTCTCTCTCTTTTCCTTCTCTTTTTTCCTATTTCTTGCGACTCTTTCTCTCTCTCTCTATTTAACTATTTATCTATCTTTTTTTTTCTTCTGTTTTTCCTATTTCTTTCTACTCTGTCTCTTTTGTTTGTCTATCTGTGTTTCTATCTCTTTCCTATTTCTCTCTCTCTCTCTCTCTCTCTCTTCCGAATGACACTGCAGACATAAAAGACTATAGCACACAAAAAAAGTTCAGTACCAGTAGTTTGTTGCCAGTGTTACAGTAATCTACATTGTGATAAATTTAAAGGAGAGAGAGAGAGAGAGAGAGAGAGAGAGAGAGAGAGAGAGAGAGAAGAGACAGAGACAGACAGACAGACAGACAGGCTGACAGACAGACAGGCAGACAGACAGACAGGTAGGCAGACAAACAGCAGGCCGAGAAAGGCAGACAGACAGACAGGTAGGCAGACAAACAGCAGACCGAGACAGGGACAGACAAAAAGAGACAGACAACAAGCAGACATAAAGGCGAAAGAGAGAGAGAGAGGGGGAGGGAGAAGTAGAGATAGAGAAAGGAAGACAGAGAAGGGAAGAAGTATGAAGAGACAGAGAAAGAGAGACTGCGACAGACAGACAGAGAAACAAATAAAAACTGACAGAGGCAGAAAGAAAGAGAGAAATAGAGAGGCATGGAGAGACGGACAGAGGAAGAGAGAAAGTATCTTAAATATTGTTATGATAACGTTTGAAGGAGAAGAATCTCGTCGCAATGAATAAACCTTTGTTACTTTCTTTTGGTGCCTTATGACTTGCGCGTAGACCAAAGCATGCTTTCTTGTTAGGGTCTACGCTTACCCCTTGCTTCAAAGACAAGCAACGAACTTGCCATCGATTTTCGTAGCATTTGAGATCTTCAGTGAGTTCACCCCAGTCCAGTTCCGCTGAGGCCCAGTTCATTTGATTCCACCAATGATACAATGGCGGCGTTGTGATCGAATTTGGATCTACTGACATTAGAGACTGAGAATGGATACTTGTAAATAAATCAATGTTTCTGCAGTGGTCTAAGAGGTAAATAAATCCATGTCTTCTCTGATACTTACCATACTATCTAGGTCTAGATCCAGACATTATGTGTCCAGGCAAAGAATTAAGATCTAGATCTTTACTTTTATGGCTAAGAATCTAGATTCTACACCGTGACCGTGTGATTCTAAACTAGCAATATTTTATTGTGTAGATCTATCTAAAATGTCTAGACATTGATCTAGATTTAGATTTCTATATCTACACGAATCAGGATCTTATAAACATAATAAAGGTTGTTTATTAATATTAAACTCTGATCTTTGATCAGTTCTTTATGTCAGGCCCGAATGAACTATTAGAACAAAAGGCACTCACACCAGTTGTCGGAATGCATTGATTATTTGGACGATTAAATCCTACTGACACTGACCCAACCAGTAGGAAAACAAAAACATGACTATTAAAGCGGGGACCGACTCCGTAGCTATCACCACAGGCCGTGCGATCTAGCCTTGGTCCGCACTTGGACCACTGCCCCCACCTCACTTTCCCCTAAAGGCTAAAAGGAGAAAGAGAGATCTAGGCAGAGAGAACCAGTATGAGACAGTAAAAGAAAGCAAGTGAAATAGAGAGATCTAGAGTGAGAGGCAAAGACAGACAGACAGGGAAAGAAAACAAAATCTAAGAGAATGGGAAAGAGATTGAGACAGACAAAGATCTGGAAAGATTTTAAAAGAGGAAAGGAAGAGGTCACTTAAGAGAGAGACAAACAAGAGGTGAGGAGAAAACAAACAGCTTTAATAAGGAATTGCATGAGGGCACCTCGTGCAAATGGTCAACCCCCAATAATTTCTTCATTGAAACGTAACAATTGCCACCATCATGTCGAACTGTTGAATTCCCTGTCTGTAAACAGGTTTTGGGAGTTGGCGATGACAAAAGAATGATTTGTTTCATCTTTCACCATATATTGGCAGAGGAAAGCCTAGTTTTTCGCCACTTTTCTGCATCTCTACAGATGTGCACACTGCACCTAACAGTCTAGAATAGATACAGATGGTCAACACTATGGTTTTAAAAGGGAAGAGAAATTTAGCTTTCAGATGAAATTTTTTTTAATTGAACCTTGGACATATATAACACTCCTCTGAGAGAGGTAAGTGCAAGAGAAACAAAATTTACAGAGAAAGAGAGATTTATGGGATAGGGAGAGACAGGAAAAGAGAGGGGGCGAGAGAGAATATAGAAATACTTAAATTACACGCAGAAATTTATTATTGGATGAATGATTATTGGGCAGCCTGCCAGCCATTTGAGATTACCCCGCCCCACCTTCACCCCCCTCCTTTATATTATGAATGCTTTGATGTGGGCATGTTCATTGATGAACAAATTTAGACATTTTTTAGTAAAATAAATTGTGCACGTTTTGGGACCAGTATTTTGGTCTTTTTTTTTCTCTCTTCAGTTTTCTATTGATTGAATACCACTGTTGTAAAATCTTGCTCTCCCTCATTCATACAGATTTAAAAGCCTGCCAGTGCATCATGCAAACTGTGATGGATTATTCATCAGCTAACGTTGAACAGGTATGGACGTTCTGTTTACTGATATTAAAAAAAGTTTTTGTTTCGAAAATCATTGCAAAAAAAAGACCTGTTTAAAAGAGTTGGAACTGAATTAGAATGATATCTCCCTTTTCTTAACCACAGGTATAAATGGGCTCAGGGGTGCTTTGGGTAGGAATGATCTAAATTTAAATTTGAGAATTGGATGGGTGCAAATAGATACTAGAATTAAGGTACCATAAAATTAGAATAACACCATTTGAAAGATGCAGCTATTAATACCATAATCTATATTTCAGTGAATTTGTCCCTTTAGAATGCCAAAAAGTTCACAAAGCAATTCAATTTAAATTCAGTACTTTGTGTACACACTATGAAACGTTTTAAAACCTCTCAAATAGTTTGGGTTGATAATTGCTTAAATTCTCATTTTCTGTTATTTGATATTTTTAATTTCCATTTTTTTAATTAATCAATGCATGTCTTCTCATGGTCAAATTAGTCTGTGTATCTGTTTCTTTTTTGTTTGTTACAAATCTCAAGCTGCATATTTTTCCTTTTGTAGATTTTTAGCCCCATTTTCTTCACGTGGAGCACCTTCCAAGTATCTGTTCTCAATTTTATTGTCTGTTTAATTTCTTTTTTTTTCCTCCAGGCTGTGCTACAATTTTACCAAAACCCCAGTCTTCAGAGTAATGTCCATTTCTGGCTGACAGGAGCTCAGATTTCTCCCTCAGCATGGACGTTCTGCTGGGAGCTGATGGGACCAACCAAGGTGCAGTATATAACTTAAACTAGTTATTAAGATCTGTCTTAAAAGTACATACATTTAATGGGTCAGGAATCAGTGAAACTTATACAGCTTCTATCACATATTTCACTGTAAGCCTAATAAATGAGCAATTTATGTTGATGAATAATTTCCCATTTCAATTTTTCCATCATTGTGTTTTCCTGTTTGCTCTGGGGTTTTGTTGGGTTTTTTTTTAATTAAGAAGGCCATTGACATTATTTAGTGATTTTGTTGTTGTTTGTTTAAAGCATATAAATGTGGTTTTTACATTCGCAAAATTATATTGTGTTTGTATTTTTTCCTCAGTCTGTGGAAGTACAGTTTTATGGAGCCAGTTGCTTACATGTCAAGATTGTTAGATTTTGGTAAGATCTACTGCTGAAGTATTAATTTAACTTCTCTTGAGATGCAATTTGTAAAAACAACATTTTTTCACTTGGTTATTCTTAGCCATGGTAAAGGAAAGAATAAAATTAACAAGATTAATAAAGTGCACAAGTGATCTAATGGGTAACTTCTCATCAAAGGGGGAACGGTAGCCCTGGGGTAGAACATCAGAATAGGCTATTTAACACAAATAATAAAGATAAGGGACTACTCTACAGTTATCGTAACTTTATTACCACATGATTGCAAGAAAATTAAACATTGAAAATGTAGAAGAATAGAGATACACAGGCAGGGATAGGAGAGAGTACAAAAGAGGGGAAGATTCTTAAATTGCCACAATTCTTTGTCTTTGTGACATATTTACATTTGTCAAGGTTTGTAGAATGATGTTCAATTTAAAATAAAAATGTGAAGAGTTGTAGTCTTTAAAAATTAATTATGGTATATTTTTAAGAGTAAATTTGGATTACACTCTGGCATAATGGAGAAAATGTGTAGCAAGTGATGAACTATACTTAATGAACAGATGATGTGCTTTTTTTTTTTTAATTACTTATTTCTTTATTAATGAACAGTTAATCATTCTTTCATTTCTTGGACCTTCTCCTCTCCCACCACCTTTTGTGGTTTTAATGTTCTGCAGGCATGAAATATCTCCGGACCAGCATGAACCTCTGAAATCCAAATTGTTAGAAGCCATAATTCAATTTTCCACTGGGCCTAAGGTTATACTTACCAGACTGTGTGTTGGGGTAAGTGATTAATATCATTTTGGAAATATCCTTAGTTACAAATGTTGATATGAAAGTGTTAAAACCATGTAAGATGTGTTGATGAGTTGGTGAAAGCTCTCGGTTTTAAGCTATGTATTATTGTTATTATTATTATTATTATTATTATTATTATTATTATTATTATTATTATTATTATTATTATTATATAAAGCTTTTTAAAGCATCTGTCACTAGATTTTGTCTCTCATACTTTTAATGATAGGTTACAAAACATTTTTCTCTGTTTAAGTAAAAAGCGGCATTTAATTTAATTTTTTTTTAGGGGATCACACATGGTTAGTATAGTTTTTTTTTATCCCCCAATTATGTTGTCCGTTACATTAAACTCACCCTACATTGTTGTTTTTTTTACAAATTGATGTGGTTTTCAGGGCTTAATAATTCTCTTTTTAATCCCCTTTAGCTGTCAGCTTTAATACTACAGCTATTACCAGATGACTGGCCAGATGCCATCCAAAATCTTATCACAACATTCCAAAATGAAGGATTTGCATCTTTATCTGTAAGTGAAAGCATGTTAATTGTAATGGCAGTGACTTTACAAAACAATTCATTGCACATCTTGATGTGTTTTTGTTTTTTTATATATATATAAATATCATTTAGCTCCTTATTGACTATTTGTTCATTTTGTAATTTAAATAACAAATGGCAAAATATTTACTGTGCATATTCAAAACTTTTAGGCATGCTAAAATCCTAGATAAATTAGATTGCACACTTGAGACCACAGTCTCTCGAATTTTTTGTTTCTTAAAGATAAAGTCATTGATAGAAAGTTTTACAATAGTGTATTTTTTTACGGATTTGTTGGTTGTTGCTTTTTTTTTCCAGATGTGCAGATTTAGCTCTTTTTTGTTGTTGCCACTTCCACACACTCTATAAACTTATCATTTGCCTTTGGACTATTTTAATAATTGGATAAAGAAGCAAAACCTGACCCACTTTTTAACCTTTTGAAAACCATTTCCTAAATCTTTTGTTTTTACCCAGACTGTGACTAGATGTCAAATTCTCCTGGAAATATTAACAGTTCTTCCTGAAGAGGTAAGCAGTCTGGTTCATTTGCTTTGATGTTGACATGTTTAAATCATTAGCATTTAGGTGAAGAAAAAAAAAGCAGAAACGGTGGCTACATTATGGGGAGTGTGTGTATATGTAGAGCTTCAGTTTTCATGGATTAGAAGTTGATAGTAGGGATCATTAATTCTTGATTCTTGTCACAAATGTAGATTTTTCTTTTTTATTTTGGATTTTTTTTTTTACATGTATTGACTTTCTGCATGCAATATTCAGAAGCTAGGCAATTTTTAGTTCTCTTTCTCTCTATCTTTGTATATTTATTACAGAACATTTTCATAAAAGAAAGTAGATACTTAGCTGGTCAAACTTGGTTTCCCTTCCTTTTGAAAATGGTGGCTGCAGTTTATACTGATTTAAGAGCGTTTAGTAGTTATGGTTTTTATACAATTTATTAAAGAATGTTCAGTAAGCGTTTGTTATTTGGGTGAGAGAATGATTTTTTTTTTTTTATTTTATGTGCTCCATATATCTTTTTGGGTTTTGGTTCAGTTGAAGAATTCTCAACCAAGTTTCTATTTGATCAATTTCAAAGTATGGGTTGATACAAAAATGTGATTAGTTCAGTTGGGAAAAAAAAGCAAACCACCTTAAAATGTACCCCCAGTTTTAAAGAATGTCCAGTGATCTTTTCTTTAGTCTATTTTGAACTATTATTGGCAAAGATTTTGCTTTAGTTAATTATAGTGGGTAATCAGCAGGTTATTATGGATTGGCAAATGTCAATAAATAGTCAGCCAGGCTTTTTATTTCTTCAAAATATGACAGGATTGTTTTTTTTTTTTTTAAATTTTTATTGCGATTAACTCATAAGAAATCTTGGTTTACCCCTTGTCAATGTCAGAGAGAGAAAGAAGAGGAATATTTTAAAATAAGATTGTGCTTTAACCCATTGAACCCGTAATGCCGCTACCGTTGGATGTAATTATTTGTCAAGTATCCGTAATCCCGCTACAGCGGTATCTGCCTTATTTGACTCTAGGCCGTAGTACCGCTATATCGGGATTTGGATTGGAGGTGTATGATCTAACACGCTATAAATAACTACCAATAAGATTCACATCCTGTTTAAATTATAAATAGATGTCTGCGTCAGTCAGGCATGTTTTTTATTTTATTTGAGTAAGAGCAATGAGGGGCCAGGAATATAGGTCAATGAGGTCAGGGCGATAGGGTTCAAAGGGTTAATTCAAGCAAAACATGATGAAAAGTGAAAAAAAAATCGTATGGTGGGTCTCTTGTCAGTTATAGGAAAAGATTATCAATTTTAATTTTCTTCTTTTTTTCACTTGAGCATTGTGAAATAATAACTAAAAGATTCTTATGTGTTAGATCATCTGCATGTCCATCCTTGTTTGATAAAATATGTTGTTTGTGAATCAACATACTTTACCTTGTGTTTAGACCCTTTTCTCACCAACACAAGGGGGAGATTCGTTCATAGATCATAATAAATATTATGTAATTTATGTTATGAAAATTTTTTTTATTGTGTAAAATGTATTTTATAAAGTGAGAACAGACAAGGGAAGTTATTCTATACAAAAATGTTGTCTTTTTAGTTGTATGTATGAGAGCTTTAAATGGGAATAATGTGTTGGGGTACTTTTTCATTGTGTGTGTGTGTGTGTATGTGTTCATTAGAACTCAGTATGGATCATACAAAGTTATCTTTAGTTGTAGTTCAGGCTTATGCAGGGAAAAGCATATATCATAAACAGTTATTAATATGGGGACAAAACATTACTTGGATTGGTGGAATCAATTCAAAGAAGGCTCGACATTTCTAGAATAATGTGGATTGCAACTTTACTTATTTTCAGTTATTATGTTACAGAATACAGAAGTATACATTTTGATATGAATGAAAAACATGGCATTTATCACATACTCATCTTACTTTTTTTTTTTTAATTCTGTGAAAATCACTTGGGCAGGCCTTTTACCTCTAATTTGCTACAATCATTTCATGGAGCATCTTTATTGTATGGAAAAAAATCAATTACTTGAAGATTTTGACCCAGAAATTTACCTTCACTGAAAGGGTTAATTTATTCCTCTCAAAGTTAGAAGTGCTGTTCTTGTGGACCACTGAAGCCTGATATTGAGTAGCTAGCTTCAGATTTGTTTCTATTGTCAACAGATTTACTTAAAATAATGTACTTCTTTAGTCTTTTTTGTTTGTTTGTTTGTTGTTGTTGGGTTTTTTTTTTTTCGACATTTAACAAAATTAATTTTTTTTTATCTCTCCCCAAAAGAGGTGCAATGATGTTGATATAAACTTGCATCTGGTGGTTAGAATTTCAACCTCAGCTCATGTGGCACACAAATGGTTTACATGGAAAAGAAATGAACGTTTTTCCCCATTTCTACCTTTTCAAAAAAAAGTTCTTGTCCCCAAATATTTTTTTAATGCCTCATTGTGTCTCATCAGAAATTTGGAAAATGGATTATTCACAATACTGCATGGAAAGCTATGCCCAGAAAATAGAGCACTTAAGATCTATCTCTTGTTGGGCAATTTGGGCTTGGTCAGTGTCCTTCTGTTGACATGATTATTTTGTAACTTATTGGGCTACCCATCTGACAAATCAGGGAAAGCAGTTACCTTCCATATATTCAACTCTATATCGCAAAAGAAAGTCAGCCTTCATTGGTTACACAAGGGAGTTTACAGTTTGAATGTGTGACAAAAATGTTGTTCCTTAACAAAACAGTTGAAGATGAAGGATATACTTAAATGTCTGAGTTCTTTTCTTTTTTTTTTCTCATACTTTTCAAAAGGGTTAGAAGCAAAATCTTCCTGGAGAGATTTTTGAATCTCTGTCTTGCAATTCATGTCAGATACCATAACATTAGTATAAAAAAAATGGGGTTGGCAATATCAAAATGTTTCCTCTTTTCATGCATATTTCAGATCTATTTATTGAGCCTTTGAAGTCCAAAGGAAAAAAATACAGTCCTGCAAACACCATTTCAACCACAAAACGAACTATTATTTTCATTATGTTTTGTGTGTGCCTTTGGTCTGCATTATTCCTATATCATGATTCTTTATCATAGTGCCATATATTAATGTAGCTAATATTTTTAATTTAAAAAAAAATTGGGTTTTGCCTTTTTTTTTTTTCTTTACTGCCTCTTAACTAAAAAAAAAGTGTGAGAAATGTAGCAGAAGGTGTAACCTATATATATATATGCTTCCCCTGTAGTTTCATATTCCCTAAAATAGCTTTTAGTTTCAAGACATCGTGTAAACACTTTCATGGCGTAATTTTTTTTTCTGCTTTTGTTCTTTTGTATAGCATTTTCTCTTTTCCCTTCTCTCCTTTTAGTTTTTCAGCACAAATCTTTCTCATCTCAGGCGGACAATTTTGCGGCAGGAGCTCACTAAAGGACTTGAGCATGGTAACAGAATTTGTCTGCATAAACTTGAATCAATTTTGTTTTGTTTTGGATGATTGAGCACCATATGGTAACAAAGTAGAACTAATGTAGTTTAGCAAATATTATGTGTTTATGAACTTTCATCCAATGCCTTTCACCAATATATATATATTGTATTTTTGTTCATTTATCTCCAGCCCCACATATATTAGAGGGGGAAAAAGGCATTGCTTAAGCAACCTATTAAATCATTTATTATGACTATTAGACCTTTTACAATAATGGAATCATGATGAGTGGAGCAAAATGTCCCTGAGGTTATTATTATTTTTTTTAAGTGTGCATTCTCACCTTTTCAGAATTCATATAATATTAATTTTAGTCTTTCAGAAGTTGTTTCAAGCGTAAGTCTGTATTGTTTTGGCTTCTAGTCGGAGGAAGTGTAATCATAAGCACCCCTTATTAAATATATTGATGGGCTGCTTGACTTGGTATGATTACAGATATTAAAATCTATCGTTTTGTTATTTCGTGCAGTAGAATGTATCCTTTTGTGGACTTAGTTGATGCAGTTATCAGATATCGGACATAAACTCACTATCAGTTTTCAAACTGCCTCTCTCTCTCTCTCTCTCTCTCTCTCTTTCCTCTCTCTCTCTCTCTCTCTCTCTCTCTCTCTCTCTCTCTCTCTCTCTCTCTCTCTCTCTCTCTCTCTCTCTCTCTCTCTCTCTCTCTCTCTCTCTCTCTCCAAAAGTACCATGTCGTTCTCTATGCACTCTCTCTCTCTCTCTCTCTCTCTCTCTCTCTCTCTCTCATTCTCTCAAAATATCTGGTGTTGTTTTTTAAAAATGACTATGGATGTATGTGCACATATTTTCAGCTTAATTTTTTTTTTACCGAGCATGATTAATTTATATTGAATGATGTTGAGACGTCTTCTCTGCTCTCAATTTCAATTTTCTTCACAATGATATTATGTCCTTAATTATAAAAAAAAAGTATTATTTATAGGACACATTATTATTTATTGTATGTCATCTCAATACCACAATATCCATTTTTAGTTTAAATATTGAATACTACAATTGTTTATTCATTGTTTCTGTAAAATGCTTTTTTGTTTCTTTTTGTGGTATTTTCCATTGAAATTTTACATACAGAGTTTTACAAAATACGTTTTTTTTTAAATTCCATCTTCTAGTTGTTCCTTTGCTGCAGAATTTGCTGACAGAGCAAAGCCCTCTGGAAATCTATCAGATAGCCTTGAGAGCGTTTGCAAGATGGGTGGACTTTGGACTGCCCATAGACAGGGCAGAGATACTTATTCGCTTTGTATGTTCTCATAAATCGATTGCTCTTTTTTTAAATCATTGACATATTCTATTTATGTGGGGAAAGAAATTGTTGTTTGCTTGTTGCCTGTTGTTGGTGTGGTTTTTTTTTGTGTGTGTGTGTGGGGGGGGGGGGTGGTGGCTTACAAGATATCTACTCAATTAATTCTTAACTGAGGTTATTATCCTCAACCCTTCTGAAATGTATAGATGGGTAGCTCATAGCATTTGAGGATGGAAGTAAGCAAAAAAGAGTGAAATTGTACTTCAGGATTTTTATTTCACTGAAAAAGTAAATGTACATGCACCTTAAAATTGGAAGAAAAAAAAAAATTCTCAATTCACACAATGATGACATTTGGGAAGGATTTCGAATCTACTTAAAAAATTTTGAACAGTCATCTTTTCTTGTTGTTTATCATCATTTAGCCAATATTATAGTCAAATGAAATACATAAATAAGTTTTGGCCAGTTTGTTTTTGTTAGGCGTACATAGGAAATGATCTTTCCGTTAAATCGACAAAATTCATGCAACAGATTCTTTGGACCAGCACATTACATTTTAGGCAATTAATTAAAGAGGAAAAGATATTTAATTTATTTAATGGGCTTACATCTTATGTGAACTCGGAAAGGTCTTTATTTTTTTAAGATGAAAAAAAAACCTTTGATTGGTTTTACATCCCCTGCGTTTCCTGAAGAATCCTATGCAGAGACAAAACACCAGCTGAAATTTGAATGATAGCCTTCCTGCTCTAAGTCCAATGCACCAACTGATTGAGCTACCAATGCTCCCTAAATAGAAAGAATTTCATCTAAAGAAGACCTTAATAGCTACATGTGACGCAAAACAATAGAAAAGAAAGTTTACGCATTGTGTTAATGAAAGTTCAATTTAACTATACTTTCTTGATTTTGCAGACATTCAAGGTAGACATGAAGTATTGTGAAACTTGTATAACTCCAACTAGGATGTTTGCTGTTTGGTATAAAAAATTTACATTGTCTGTCTTCCTCTCATTTAGTACAGAGTTGTGCTACATAAAATGCTTTTACTTTCACTTTTCGAAGGTATGATATTAAATGTTTTGATGCTCACCAGGTTTTTAAAGCTTTACACAACTCTCAGCTGTTCGACATTGCGGTGGATGCCCTAGTCAGCGTTTTTGCCCACCCTGAAGCTCACAGGTTAGTGGATGGGATAATATATCTTATGCAAATGCAAGAGAGCATATGTTGTTGTTTTCAATGGATGGCAAGCTGCGTTATAAGGTTATTAGAATCAGTCATCATAATCTTCCACGGAAATCCACGATTTTCACACTCTCACCATTTTTTTCTGCATTTTTCTCCCTACTCCCTTTAAACGGTATCGATAATTGATCATACAATATTTTAAAATTCAGAAATGAAAATTTTATCTTCGGAAAATGATTTTTGCCTCCTTGGACTTACCTGTTTGGCATATGAGATACTTTTGAAGATGGAATAAAAAACAAACAAGCAAATAAAAAGTTGCATCGTGAGGGCTGAATAATAATAACATAAAAATGCATGTTTGCACAGTTACTTCCGTACAGTTCAGAGGTTTACGGAAATACCTGATTTGTCGTAATTTGATTTCTTTCAGCATGGCTAATTGAAGATTATACCTCCGAACAGCCCGATCTGTAGTTTATGGGGGGTGATTATAATATATTTATCACCCTCAATCCACTGATGATGGTTAATGTGAAAACTTCTCTTCAAAGTCTAAACCTCAGTGTGCATCGTATATCCATTCTCTAGAATGTAGGTCTAGCTCTCTAGACATAGAGTGTGGACCTTACAATTTTCCTTATAGGCTTACAATTTCAACAAACATCCATTGGGCATTAAATATCTGCACAAGCTTGGGACAAATCATCCCCTGGGTACCACCAAAAATTATAAGTAGAATCTTGTTAACTCGCATGCAGTTCACATATTCTTGACAACACCTTCATGTCCTTCTTTGATGTCATGACTCAAGGAACATATGTGTAGAGGGCTACTAAAAGACATAAGATGCCATTTTCCCAAAGAGGAAACATTTACAAATGTGGAAAGGATCTAGATTTAGTTAGATAGCTATATTCATGTTGTCTTTCTCAATCTCTCATTCTAGATTTTTTTTTTTTTTATAACAAGTGCACATGCTTTTTCAAGCACATATTCTTTATCTTCTTATATCTTTTTAATGTCAACTTTGCTTTTTTGTTATTTATTCAAATTTCAGGTATCCAGTCACAATTCAGAGGCTTCTGTCAGAAGTTCTCTCATTACATGAAATGTTCTCTCAGGCTTTGGTTGAGGAAGATAAGGTAAGGTAGCACTTATGTTAGTTTAAAAAATATTTTTTATATAAAAAAAAGAGGAATGCCTCCTTATTTGGTTAACTGAGAAACTTATGTGTGGGGGTGGTGGGTTAATACGCAATATGATTGTTAAAAATATTGTAGATGCTAAGTTTTATCTTTTATCTCAAAAAGGCATTACTTTGATTATGAACATAGGCATCTATGGTTGTTTTTTGTGGATTTTTTAATCTGTGAAATGCAAAATTGTTCAAGTTTGAAAAAAAATTATTTTGTCCATAAATTTAACCAACTCAATAATTTGCTCATGATGGATGTTTCAGGAAGTATTTGAAGGAATCTGTCGAGTGGTTGTCTCCTTGTGTGAAAATCACACTAAGCTGATAGTGGAGTCTGTGCTTGGCCCTGAGGAACTTAAACAGAACACAATGTCCATACTGCAAATGATTCTGGTGAGAATCTATAAAATTAATTTGTTTGAAATGGGGGTAACATGTGAGAGAGTTTTGTATTAATCTGAAGAATTTATATATGAACTTTATTTTATAACTATTCAAGTTTTATCTTTTTAATTATTTTTTATTTTTTTATCCCACACTTTTACCAACATAAGGGAATTAAAGTCTAAAAGTATGGAAAACCAGAAGGGTCCGTTGAAAGTTTATCAGTGGTAGCAAAATGTAAATTACTAGTCTGCCTTTAACATATTTTTGGAGAAATGCATCATTGTTCATGTTGTTCACTGACATCTTTTACATTGACTTCAAATTGAGATTTTATTCAAAACACAAAGTCGCCCATCATGGCAACTCCCTTCAACATTTTAGACTGAGGTTGATGAATATGGCCCATATTTTCATTGAAATTTTTATGCTTGAAACAAGAAAAATTGAATTTATAACAAATACTACATGTTATGTCTGGTGATGTCTTTATTCTGATGTTTTGTCCTGTTCACCAGGCCTGTTCTGGACTACCAGGTTACTTTCCTGTTGACGAAAGCTGTAGTGATCAGACTTTTTTGTTCTGGTATATGTTACAGGTCAGTAAAATCATGACTCTAATTATGCTTTTTAGAATTAGGACTGGCCACTAGATTTATTTAGTGGGAATAGAAGGATTTTGATCGATCAGTGTGCTTGTTAATGAAAATCAGATAAGAATTCATAATTATATCTTCATCATGTTTTACGGCTCTTTGTTCAATTTAAACCTGATCTTATTGACTTCATGTTCATACTACATAGCTTTTATGGATTATGTATAGAACTGAAAGCAATAGACTTTGACATTTGTTCAAATTCAGAATCAATGTCATGAAAACAAACTGAGCTTGTTGAGGCAGTTGTGATATTACTCTGACTCTGAGAAATGGAGGTTAGTCATATGTGGTCAGATTTGTCTAGATTAGCAATCTCTTTAATCATTTTTCATCTGCAGATGCTTGATATGAGCTTTCTATGGTGTTCCCAGAGAGAGCAAAGATTGTTAATTAACTGTTAATAAATTGCATTGTTTGTGATTTCCTTTATTTTTTATAAGGTTTGAGTTATGTATATTGTGTAAAAAATTATTACTTTTTTACTCCAGGATGAATTGAGTATGATATCAGAGGAAGATCTCATGCCTCAGATGGAAGTATTCAAGCCTATGTTTTTCTCTCTAATTGAAGTCCTTCAAAGGAAAGCAAGGTTTCCTCCTGACACTGACTATGCATCATGGTCGTTGGGTAAGTTTCAAGTTTTGTTGGTCTTAATAAATCACAGGCATTAAAAGCCATGCCAAACTAATTGGCTGTTAAAAATAAAAAGGTTGAAAATATATTTTTGATAATATTTAAATGGTACAAAAACATCTGTTTAAAAACTCGAAAACATTTGACATATTTTTAAGGCTTAAATATATTTTTGTAATGCTCTGTTATGCTATTGCAGAAGAAAAAGAACAATTCCGGTGCTACCGACAAGATATTGCAGATACTTTGGTAAGTGCCTTATTTAACTTATCATGGATCTTCAAAGTTTGGTTTAAACCTATTATGTCATAATTGTGTTTCTGTTTTAATCATTTTGCAATTGATTTAGTGCTTTTTATTGAAATTGAAATTTTATCCAAGAGGCACAACATTTTGGCAATTTTCTTAGGCAATGTTGATTGTATATCAGTTTTTGCTTTGTTTGCTCCAAAGGTGATTTCCCTGTCATTCCATTTATTTTTGGTTTTTCCGCCCTTTTTATTCCTTTTGTCTTTATTCAGGTATAGATTTGTTAATGCTCTCTATATGTAGGTTTTAAAAATTATCACAGATCCTCCCCAACATAAAGGGAAAATGAAAAACTAAACTCTCTTTCAACATTTTGTTTCTACATTGGTCAATGTTCTTCAATTATGTATGCTACTATTCTTTGAAATATCAATAATATAGGCATCTCTAGCTGTATGACAACCTTTTGAATTTTATATAGTGCTTGCATTGGTAGACCTCAGAGTTTATGAATGTTTATAATAGTCTTATTCTTGTAAGCTTGATGCAATGTGTACTTATCTTCTCTACAGATGTATTTCTACAATATCTTGGATGTTGATCTGCTTGCTCGTCTGGTGAACTGTCTGACTTCTCTTACGCAAAGCTTTAAACAAGGGACACAGGACTGGCAGGTTAATATTGGATTTTTACATCAGAATTTATTTTCTCATTTTGTTTTCAATAGATAGGTCAGCGCCATCTTTTTGGCATTCTGACTTGCATTAAGTACTGAGACAGCCTAATGTGTGTTATGGTTTCTATAAAAGAAAACTGGGTATTTTTCTAGAATTTAGTGTGGTAACGGTGCCAAACCTGCCAACTTTCCGCTTTCAGCGAAAAAATTCCTGCTCATTGACAAGATTTCTGTTTCCGGCCCAGTCGTCGAAAAATCTTGCGTTAAAAGAAAATTTTTATGTGGGGGGGGGGTTTGGCTTCCAAAGTGGCCTTAGATGCCCAAACCATGTTGGTATCTACTTTTTTTGTTGTGAATTTTAGTGACCAACTACATTACTAATTTATTTCTTAATTCTACGGGAAATTGCCCTGGGCCTAATCTAAATACAAACAGCCAGGCCCGTGTTTGCGTACTGATATAATCGGTATCTATCCATTTTCAGCTTCGATTCAATTTCCCAATATGTGTTTTATTTCTTTTCAAAAGCTTCATTTTTTTTTTCCTTACCTGTTCACGTCTGTGGTCTTTTCGTCATGCTTCTAAATTTATTTTTTACTACTACTAATATTACTAGAAAGCAATGACTAAAATAATGATGATTCTTCACTGCTTGCAGGTTTCAGCTTCTGAAACTCCTGGAGAGTGTGTTTGTGTCTTGTATGTGTCTTTGTGTTGTCTGTAATGTGTGCATTGTTTCTATTAATTTTTTTTGTTTAACATTAAGAATGGTTGTGTTTTTAGGCTTGCATATATATGGGTTTTCTTGGAGACTAG
This sequence comes from Elysia chlorotica, assembly GCA_003991915.1. NCBI lineage: Eukaryota > Metazoa > Mollusca > Gastropoda > Plakobranchidae > Elysia > Elysia chlorotica. Next base: position 70,440 of record RQTK01000055.1, on the reverse strand, counting down.
GTTATTCGGTGATGAGATATTTGATTAAAGTAAATGAATCTTTATATACAATCAATTTACACAATGAAAATGCACCTCAGCATTCAGCGGAAAAAATTGCCCTCAGATATATCTCATTTCCCTCTTTTGTGTTACGAAATTCCCTCTTTGGCCTTTGGGAGGGTTGTCAGATCTGCAATGTACTTTGCTACAGTACTTGGAAAGCTTAAAATGCCAAAGTGTTAATGTCATAGAATGAAGTAAGAAAACCGAGGTTGAAATAAGAGGCATTCATTCAGAAATTTTGTCTAGACCATTTTGAAGAGTTTTAAAAAAATATATGAAGCCTTAATTAGGAAGAAAATGGAAATAAAGTCAGCAATTTAATTTATTTCAATGTATTTATCTTGTATATTTTGTAATGAGAGTCTTTCGGTTTTGCTCACAGAATCTTTTTTTCTCTCCCCAGACCATAGAAGCAATTTTGTTTGTGTTTTCAGCCATATCAGAAAGCGTTCCACCAGACGAAAAACAGTATGTGCCCAAGCTGTTCTCACAGCTGCAGGAAATTCCATTTGCAAACTCTCAACAGATTTCTACAGCTTTAAATATGATCGGTTAGTAAGAATAGCCTTCCCAACGCTTATGCCTCTCTCATTTGATCAATAAAAGTTTCAGTTGCCAAAGACAGCACCTGAACTTCCATCATGAAAATGTAAAATACTTTTTTTCAAGACTTGATTAAGTTCAATATTGTGAAGAAAATTGGCTTACGTTGTTTTTGGTGTTCTTTCAATGTGTAGATTCAGACAATAAGAAAAAGAGATATGACCAGTTCCTGGCAGTTGGAAATTATAAAATTCTCTTTGTCTTTGTTACAAAAGAGGAACAAATTAAAAATATCTCAGACATTTCAAATGTGACTGATCTAAGTTTTAAAAGGAAAAAAGAGCGCTCTTCAATTAGTCTTTTTCCCATATAACCAGTTAGATTCTCACTATACACATTCCACAGCATCAGAAATAGTATTGATTTGTGGCTTTTTCTAATATATCAGATCATATACGCTTGTCAGTGTCAGTATAATGTGGCTGGCTGAGACAGTAGCCCTGGTATTCTTGCACTATCTCTGTTTAGCAGCACATAGAAATTGTCTGAAGTTAGTCTTCAGACTTTTATCGTATATAGCCTTGCTGCTGCTGAGTTGTGTACTTTTCTCAAGAACTCATTACCACAACTGATCAAACATTTTAACCCAGAACCTCTGTATCGGAGAGATATGTGTTAAGTGCTATGCCCTTTTATTTATCAATTATCTAAAGAACATTCTTAGTCAAAAAATATCCAAACATGGATGGCTCTATGTTTTAATAATCTGTGCCTTTTTTCTCCTCATAGGTTCATTTGCAGAGTGGATGCATTGGCATCCAGACACGTTAAGTTGTGTCTTACCTCTTGTGCTTCAAGGCATCTCTAACAGAGAGGTTGGCACCTCTGCTACAATCGCTCTGAAGGATCTCACGCGAGAGAACTTGGGTAACATCCAGCCATATGCCCACCAAATCCTCATCGCTTGCCAGGTGAATGGATGTGTGTGTTTTTGGGCGTGCTTTGTTTGTCGCTTTAGATTCTATGCAATGTGACACATAAAAATAAATCAAACATACTTGCTACAGGTCTGTTTTATGAGATAAAAAAAGCTTAAAATTATCTTATCTTATCTTATCTTATCTTACATGCCTCTTGCTTAGTGATGTTCTATTTGTTATTTGTTTCCTTCTTTTGTAGATGATGAAATAATTGAGATCTCTGTTAATTTATGACTCTTCAAAAGCTGGTACTTCATCATCAACTTAGCCTTGCAGTTGTTTACAATTTTACAATGCTTTAACAACAAAAACCCAATGATCTTTTGAAAGAAGACAAATTGACACTGGGTGTTCACTTTTTTCAGCTGCTTTCCGTTAAGGTTAAATATTTTTTTTTGTCTTACATTAACATATAACTCTGGACAGAATTTTTTTTTTAATTATTAGATAATTTCTTCTTTTCCCATTGTATTTAACATTTTATCTCTGTATTTTCTTTCTAAATTTCCAGAGTGCTTTTGAGGCAAATGCTTTAAAGGTACCGTAATTCATATTTTATCATAATTAGAAGAAAACTTTTTTTAAAGCTGAGAGAATATAAATTGCATTGAAAGATTATACTTTGATGGCGAAAAAATTGCATATGGGATTATCATACTTCTAAATTAATCAATTGTTCAGACATTCCTTTTTTTCCCTTTCACCAAGCAAGTTACCTTTTTAGCCCTAGTCAAATGCCGGGGCTTGATAAAAGACCATGGCTTGTGTCAAATTTACAAGAGAGGAATAAGATAATAATTTCTAAAAGACCTTCATTCTTAAGTTTTTTTAAACTGAGAACTTTTTTTGATGCACTGTTTTGCACAGCATTTATTCATTAAGGTGGGGTTTTTTTTTTGTCCTCCTTTTCATAAATCAACAGCCAAGAGATCTGTTGCGGCTTATGTCCAGTGTGGGGCATGTGCTGTCGGTGATGTCTACCACTGAGATAATGCAGTATCTTGACAAGATGATCACACCACACATCAAACACCTGGAGACCTTAGCTGCTCTTGAGGCAGGTTCTTTCTACAAATGTTCTGGAGCCACTGAAATTCTCTGCTTTCTTTGCCTCTTTCTCCTATCTCCTTCTTTTGTTCTTCTTCCTTCTCCACTCCTTATCTTTGTCTTCTTCCTCATGGTTTCTTTTTCTTCTCCTGAACCTTTTACATTTTATTTTGGAAAGTACTGGTTGAATTTGTATATTCACATTTTATTTAAAACCCAATCTTGTATGCAAACTCTTCTCCCTTATTTTATCTTGATTTAGATCTTTCAATGTTTACATAATTATAATCATGCAACAAATCGTATAATTTCTTTCCCTCTTATAGCCCTCTCCGTCAATACGAGGAGATGTACACACGACTGTGAACATTTTTGCGTGGCTGTTTGGCTCTCTGGACACAGAGCTGGAGTGTGGGGACGAGGAGCAGCAGCATCTCAGCCAGAACAGACCGCCACAGCAACATGATCCAGCAGAACCTAAGCCTGTAGGGGCGCACTCTTACTTAAACTAATTATTTTTTAAGTGAGGGACAAATCTAGTTGAGAGACCAGTACATATCTGTTTATTGGTGAAAACATAGATCTGGGTTCTTGAAATTTAAATTCTTTGTTCGTGACATTTTCGAAAATATTTTTATTTATGTTTTTATTTTATTTTTCATATATTTATTAAATTCATGGGGTTTTTTTTTTCTACCAATTCATCACTTTAAACATTTACAGAATTTCTTGAATGCATAATATTGCATTTATAATTATATAATGTATAACAACAATATTATTTGCATTGAAACATGAAATCTTATTTTTAAATTCAATATAAGTATGATAAACTCTTTTGTCGTCGACATATTCGTTTTGGAGCTTATTTTTGTGCCATTTAATTTAGGCTTTTTTTTTTTTTAAGTTAGTTTGCATTGTCTTCATACTAAAACTAAAATTGTTCTTGAATTTCGGTCAATAGTACATTATTTTGAATTTTGAAGAAAGCAAAAATCAAGTGTAAGTAATAATTTCTTTATACAAATATGAGTTCTCTAGTACCAGCATTGATGGTGTTCGAAGTTCACACCACACATCAAACACCTGGAGACCTTAGCTGCTCTTGAGGCAGGTTTTTTCTACAAACTTTCTGGAGCCACTGAAATTCTCTGCTTCCTGTGCCTCTTTCTCCTTTCTCATTCTTTTGTTCTTCTTCCTTCTCCACCTCTTATCTTCATCTTCCTCATGGTTTCTTTTTCTTCTCCTGAACCTCTTACATTTTATTTTGGAAAGTACTGGTTGAATTTATATATACACATTTTATTTAAAACCCAATCTTGTATGCAAACTGTTCTCCCCTTATTTTATCTTGATTTAGATCTTTCAATATTTACATAATTATAATCATGCAACAAATCTTATGATTTCTTTCCCTCTTATAGCCCTCCCCATCAATACGTGGAGATGTACACACAACTGTGAACATTTTTGCGTGGCTGTTTGGCTCTCTGGACACAGAGCTGGAGTGTGGGGACGAGGAGCAGCAGCATCTCAGCCAGAACAGACCGCCACAGCAACATGATCCAGCAGAACCTAAGCCTGTAGGGGCACACTCTTACTTATACTAATTAATTTTTAATTGAGGCACAAATCTAGTTGAGAGACCAGTAAATATCTGTTTATTGGTGAAAACATATATCTAAGTTCTTGAAATTTAAGTTCTTTGTTCTTGACATTTTCAAAATTATTTTTATTTATGTTTTTATTTTTATTTTTTTATTTTTTTATTAAATTCATGGGATGTTTTTTTTTTCTTTTTAGCCCATTTAATTTAGGCTTTTTTTTTTTTTAAGTTAGTTTGCATTGTCTTCATACTAAAACTAAATTTGTTCTTGAATTTCGGTCAATAGTACATTATTTTGAATTTTGAAGAAAGCAAAAATCAATTGTAAGTAATAATTTCTTTATACAAATATGAGTTCTCTAGTACCAGCATTGATGGTGTTCGAAGTATATTTTCCTTATGGACTGTTTTGTGTGGTCATTTAATTCCCAGATATCTGTGATACTTGAAAAGATTTCTCCTGCCATCCAAAAAATAGCCTATGCATGGACATTTGACACAGATATCATTGAGGTAAAGCATGGATAAACATTTGCTGACAAGTTTTGTTACAAATATCTAAAATATACGATAGATAGTATACTCTCATGGGACATGCTATTTGATTTATATTTCATGTCATGGGCTGATTGTCCAGGAACTCTGGTAGGCCCTACCCCCTTTTTTTTTTCATGTACTTCTCCACCTGTTTGTGGTATTGCTTTCCAACCATCATAATTACTGGTTAGACATGTAAAATGTACAATCTTCAAATTCTTTTGTGTGTGTGTGTGACTTGGAAGTGATTTGCAGGTGAGTATTTTGACTAAAATATTCAGTATAAAGTATATAAGTATATAAAGTGATAGATCAAAATGTTAAGATTAAAAAATTTTTATTGATGTGGTTTCTTGTGGCGAATGCTCAGCTCTCTTATTGGGTTTAAAGTTCTCTTGTGGGATACTTCATAGTACCAGGTTATTGCTGTGGTATCTAAACCTGCAATTATGACTTTACTTTTCATCTTTATTATTTCTGGTATCAATAACTTGAATCTTAATTTTCTTTTTTTAATGTCTTTTTTTTTGTCTAGAGCTTTCTATTGAGATTTTCCTCTCAACTTTGACCACTTTGGCAACCTGCTATGTTCAAAAGTTTTTTCTTTCTTTTTAATTTTAGGCTGTCTGTGATCTGTACAAGAAAGCATTGCAAAAATTGGACAATGAGTATGTGCCGCTTTCAGGGGACTTAACTCAGCTAGTCATCAACATCTACCAAAGATGTCCCAGCACAGCAATCATTGATCTATGCAAACTGGTAAAGCTTAGCTCACTTTTTCATCATCTCAATGTTGAAGCTATGCAAGGTACTAGAATCGAACATCAAACTTTACTGTACAGCGTGGTTTCCAAACCACCAGAGAGAATATTTTCTGATGTTAGTTCTTTGCGTATTGGGGTTTCTAAAAGACATTTAAGCGCATAATAAGATATAAATGTGATTATCCCACACATGGATCTTTTAAACTGCTGTATATATTCTTTTTTAACGGATCTTTTCTAAACACAATTGTATGCTTTTACAATTCAGAGAAATAAAGAAATCACCATTGCTAATGTATGTATAAACGGTATTACGAGAACATAGACACAACATTGCGTTTACTGTGCTGACGTGCCGTAAAAACAAACCCAAACTGAGCTTTACTGTGCTGATTTAATGATGCAAATTACATGAATGTTTGAAGTTGTTGTGGGTTTGATTTTTTAGCATTTATTTGTTGTTTTGTTTTCAATCGTTTTCAGATTTTTACAAAGTAAATTAATAATAAGAAATAAACATTTTTTACAATAGTCAGAGAATTAAGAATAAAAAATACCAGCAGAAGGAATAATAAACCCATCAACAACAGCACTAATAATATTAAAAATAACATCAGTTTGTTACAACTTTTTTAGCTAACCTATAAGTAAAATTATGTAAACCTATGTGGGTTTTTTCTTCTACCAATTTTATTTTCTATTGTCAGATGCTGTTGACGTTTGGTCGAGAAGAAAATTTCATTCCACTTTCCAAAGCAATTATTGAGAATGTTTGCTCTAGGTCCTTGCAAATGTTCAATGCAGGTGAGTTTTGTGTGTTTACATACCTTTGCACTAAAAAAGTATTATGTTAATATCAAGAGGTGCCAAATCAGCGGAAAATAACTCCAAAAATCTAAATATTTTAGTTCACTAGAATTTTTCCCCGAGCCCAGGAAAATCCTCCCTTAAAAAATCTTTAACAATGTTCTGGTTTCTTGAACCATTTACAAAAAAATTCTCATGTTAGTTTAATTGGTAAATCATTTGTATCGATGCTATGGGGGGTTGAACAAGTAGTCTTAAAGATTTGGAAGCACAGTGTCATTTTTTTTTTAATTTTAAGACGGGACAGGATATTAAAGACTATAAAAATGTGTTATATGTAAACAAAGGAAAGACAGAGTTTGGCTTTATATAACAAAATTAAGAATCGAAAAAAAAATCTTTACAACAATTGATGTATGATTTCATTGAAAATTGACTCTGTTTTGTTTTTAATCCTTTTAGCAATCCGAAACTATACAGATGTTATTGAGGGCTTCATGTGTTTTCTTGCACAGGTAAAAATCCACTTCTGGTTTTTTAGTAAAGAATATGTAGGGGGAGTATATGAGAGAGAGACAGACAGACATGACAGAGACTGAGACACAGACAGACTGACAGACAGACATTGTGTGTGGAAGGTGAAATATCTAGTATGTAGAGCATATGCTCTTACATACACTCTGATACAGGTTACAAGACTCGTGTTTATCAAAACAAGAAATGAGGAAATGCATCTTAGGTTTAGGTGAACAATTTTAGCACATTCTATAAAGTTTGGAATGCATCGACAGCTTCATTGTTTTAAGTGATGCAGTGCTATTAACTAAACTATTCGAGTTAAATGCAACTTAATATTTCTGTGGGAATTTTTTTCCCTCAAATAATTAATATGTACAGCATTTCTTTTGAAGATTTATTTTGACTCAGAAGTTATACATCCTATCTTACAGGTGATGAAGAAGTTGAAGAAGTTCTTTGTAAGCTGTAATTGTGATCTCGTCTCTATCTTTCAAGCCGGTAAGTTCCTTTGTAGGTCAAATTTGTATCTTTCAAGCTGGTAAGTTCCTTTGTAGGTCAAATTTGTAACTTTATAACCATAACTCATTTTGTCTAATAGGATTATTTAATTATAAAATCGTAATCCATGAAAGGAAACTTATTGCAAATATTTTTTCAAATACTGACAGAATGCTAGCTTTTTCCTCTATATCCTGTCAACAATAACATAAAGTTGCTATTTTTTCTTTCTTCTTTCTTCTCAAAGTTGCATAGATTTATCATAAAGATAACTTAAAGCAGGTAATGCATATCTAAGTTTTTCAAAGGAAGTGATTACAAGTACTATATATTTTCTGTGGTATATTTACTCTGACAGCTATCTTAAGTATGGCCCTTCCTGAGCATGCCACTGTGAAAGCATCATGCAGTTTCCTTGTAAGTTTTTACCCTCCTTGAAATAAAATCTCTTTTTTTTTATGTGGGTATGAAGTATTTTATATTTTCGCGTAGGTCTACAGTGACTTCAGAAAGACTAAGAATTTCTTTCATTTGTCTAGCCAAATAATACAATTTTTTTTTTATTATAAACCAAACTCTTTTCAGAGCTTTATTTTATGCTTTCCAAGTTTGTCTAAAATTGCTTCAGATCTTGAAAATTCTTGAGATAAGTTTTTTACTTTGCTTTGTGAAACTGTTAAAATGATTTAGTATTTCTCTCTCATGGATATATCACTTGAATAAATGTTATTCTTTACAATTTTTTTTATTTTAATACTTATTCATGTATTTAAACAAATATTTTTCAAACTTGTGTCTGATTTTTCTGTTCAGCAAGTGAGTAAAAGCATTTAATGGATTATTTTTTTCTTCTGTTTATAAATCAAAATATCCTTTACAGATTGAATTCCTCAATGCTGCCCCTGAGAATGAAGTAATTAAAAATATTGTCATCACACATGGTCACATTCTAGTGGATCGCATCTTAAGGGTAATGCAAAGTTTTTTTTCCTATTACAGTAATAGTTTGAAATAGTTTTGAAGATTAAAATATGAGGCAAAAGTCTCAATTTGTTTTACTTATTAAATTGAACATCAAAGACGAACGAGGATATTTTTATACTGGGGAAAAAAAACAGATTTTTAAATCCAAAGTACACCTAATGGTTCATGTTTTCTGGCGTAATTTTATTTTCATAGTGTCTTATATGTATATGTTGTTTTATTTTCTCCTTGAATAACTTATGGTAATAAAAATTGCTGCATTTTCTTTTTCAGGCGATTGGAGGTGAATCCCAAAGAGGCATCATTGACTACATTGCAGATGTTGTTATGGCTCTTAACAAAAACTTTGTGAGTCAACTGTCTGCGTGGCTGAAGTTGATGATTGACAACGAGGGTTATCCATCTCCCAGGGCTTCAAAACAAGACAAGGAAAACTTCGCAAAAAATCTACAGAGGTAATTGTTTAGTTTGTTACCCCTTATTTTTTTCTGCCGTGTCATTTATCCACATAAATCTAGGAATTGCATTTACATTGAGGTGTGCTTTTTATGTGCTTGTAATGAAAAATAAAAGACTTAACGGTTTAGGTGCCCACATACTATGACTTCTGTTTAATAAATTTCAAGTTGTCCCACAACCATATGTTTGGGTATTTGATTGACTACGAAGTATGAAACAATTGTCACATTAGCATTCCCCTTGACACAATGATTCTTTTGTTAAGCAAAGTTTTTGCCATTGATCTTTGTCCACACAATTATTTTGCATGGTATATTTTACAATATGATGAGATTAAACAAATGTTACCCTTTACTTTTTTCACAGACACAGAATGAATAAGAAAAAAACAAGAGAAGTTGTGAAGGAGTTCACCCTTTTGTGTCGAGGTCTGCTAGGCACAGAGTATGCAGAGTCAGTTGCAGCATTTTTGTGATATCAATTTTAGTCTCTGGGTGGTGAACAAGAAATCTTTATGTTGTCAAGTGTTAATGTCAGTCATACAGTTCAGCTTTATTCAAGCAAACATATCAATTAATGAGAAAAAAAATGTTGAATTAAAAAAAAAAATGTTTTGCTTTCTAGTCTCTTTTCAAATATTTTGAGCTTTCAAGGTCATGAACAGGCTTGTTTACTTACATTTTATAGACTTATGTCATTGCCCATTTTAGTTACCTCTGTCTCTGAAAGTGAATGAACAATTTTTTGTTTTGTTTTTAAGAGTGCTTCCAAATTTTGTTCTACTATTTCAAATGCTTTTACATCTCAACAATTTTTTTCCTTTGTGAGGATTTATGTTACCTTTTTTTTTTTTTACAATTGATTTAGATGCACAAAATATGATCTTTACTTTTTTTTTTTTTTTTTTTTAAGTAATTATTCAAGGCTAAATCTTAGTGTAAAGTTAGATGTTTTGCAAAACATTTTTAATCCAAATTTTAAGTCTAGTTGAAGCCATTCTTCTTTACTAGAGATTGGGGATTGCAAAAGCACAAGATGATTTTTGAACTATGGGCCTTCTGCTGCTATTCCAGAGTATTAAATAACAGCTGTCAGCGCTCATTTATAATTGGTCATCAAAAAGCAACAATTTGTGAAGGCGGAACCCTTGCAGGTGTGAACTGATAAAAAGGAGTGGTTGGACATGACTGGGTGTAAAGAGCAATCGAGAGGCTGTAACAATGTTCATGTTTGACCATCTCAGTGATAGAATATCCTGTCAGGCATGAATTAAGGTTACCTTGGTGTTTCCAAACCCAGCGTATTAGGGAAGGGGATATGGTTTTAACTATTTGGCCTCTTTGTCCATAGGGTATATGCGCCTTTCTAAAAGTTCTATAGGCGCAACCAAGATGGAGTTATTTTTTCTTATATTCCACCACCTCCCCTGCCTCCCATGGCCACTCCTCTGCTCTCTCCTCCCCAGCTCGGTCGCAGCACACAAAATACCCATAATAATCTTAGATAATGATAAGAACAGTCAACTTACTGTATAAGAAAAAAGAACTTGGGGAAATAGAGCTAGTGGTTTCTTCAACAAAGTGTTTTTTTATGCAGAGATCATTGAATTAAGGAATAAAACTGAATATTTTCTGAACTTTTAAATATCATCTGATCAAAGAAATATGTGTCTCATTCCATCTAAAAATAACAAGATGTTGACTTACTGCATGGCACTTTTAAGTGATTCATTTGCTTAGGCTTCCAGATTTTAATCATTGTAGCATATATTTTGTTTTTCTTTTGTAGTACTTAAACTAGTGGCATACTTGCATAATTTGACTTAGTTGAAAAAGTGTTGCCATAGCTTTGTTTTTGTGTTGTTGTTTTTTTTGTGTGTTAATGCTTGGTTTGATTCATTAATGGTGGTTATTAAATTTTTAGCTGTTGGAGGATTGTCCCCACCTTTACTCCAGGTCTTACTATGGGGTGTTACCATGACAATCTATGCTATTGTTGTGTTTGATGGCTTATTTATCATGCCTTGTATTTTTGTGATGCAAATTGAAAGTATAGCAATCACAGAAAACTTTGGCCTATGAAGGGTTTTATTTTTGATATTACAACACTACTATGCTTAATGTGTCTGAGTATGGTGCTGTGTTTTACTTTGTCAACTTTTATATTATTTTGTTTTTTTATGGATGCATTTGAAAACCTTTGGGTGCTACTATTGATCTCTGCAAAGCCAAAAGAAAAGAAACGCAAATTTTGTTGTTGTTTTTCTATTCTGGCTACATGTTTCTAAATAAACAAAATTGTAAATACAGATTTCAGAGCTTATATCAGGGTCTGTCTTTGGGTGCCTGGAGCACTCACAAGTACGAAATTACGCAGGAACAAAGTCCTGCATATATCTCTACCCTGTGTTTTATCTGATCTTTCTTTGAAAAAGAAGTTTGGTAAATGCACATTCAACTGAAAATGTTGATCTGTAGGTGTTGAAATGAAAAGTTTTATATCTTTAAATTGGTAACATAGTATGATTGATATATTCAGAAACACAAATGTAATAAAATTCCAGAAAATGAAAGCGTTAACATCTTTGAAAAAGTAGTTTGCTCTTGTAAAGTTATATGGTGTGTGATTTTGTAAGATATGTTCTATTTGAATGAATGAAAGTGCCCAACGATCAATTTTAAGAATGATGTAGTTGTTTTGGTCATTTGTGCTTGATCTCATGTTTTTTTTCAGGTCTCTTTCAAAACTTAGGTCTCTGTTCTTGATTATCAAAGAATTGCAAAAAAATTTGTTGCTTTTGCTTTAGTTTCCCTGTCATTTTAAATGTTGATGATGCCCTTTTTCATCGAAAGGTTTTCACTCATTCACTATGCAATTTTACAACACCTTTTTTTCTTTTGTTGAATAAAGTTTATAAGTATGACAGTGTAATATACTTTTCAGCACTATACTAAATAACAGGGCCACAATTTGTGTGACTTATAGAGAAGGAAATCCAAAATTGCCTTTCAATACATAACATTTTTATGTGTGCCCAAATGGGTAAATGATTTTCTGTGTCATGAAAGGCTTGTCATAATGTTTGATGGTAAAGAATAATTTGTAGGAGTATTTCTGATGAATAATGTCTCAAAATCAATAGTTTCTATTTGTTTTCCACAAGCAAGACATGTCTCATTGGACCTTTTAATATTTCAGTTTGTGTAGTTTTTTAGCATTATTCTTGTTAGTAAATCAGAAAATAATTATCTTTTAGGGAAGACTTACAATTTTAAGTTCTTATAATAGCAACAATAATTAACTGGCATCATAATACACATGTATTATTATATAAAACAAATTGATGTAAACAGTCTAAAGAGAGGCAAAGTGTAACACATGTGTCCTTAAGAAAGTGGAGAAAAGAAAGTTGTGTGTGTTCTTTTTATACAATTGTTATTGCGTTAATAATTTATATTTATCACAAAGAATCTCATTGCTTTATATATTACCATCAAACTTCTTTTTTTTATGTAAAAGAGCATGGAGCAAGCACCTTGTGAGTTTTTGGGTAAAACAAAATGTGTGCATTTTATTGCTCATATTTGTTATTTTAATAAATCTCATACCTCCATCTCAAAAGATGAATAATGACCTTTCTCTTGTTAAGAACGGAAATCCATGTGTGTCTCCATTAATAGTACACACAGCCACATATATATTAAAAAACTTGATATTCCTGCAAACTAAAATTAACACATTTGCAAGTAGAGATTGATTTTTTAGGGAAATTTCATATGAATTATGATCATTTTTATTATTATTATTATTATTATTATTATTATTATTATTATTATTATTATTATTGTGCTTTTTGGCTTTTTTGATATTATAATAATAATAATAATAATAATAATAATAACATTTTTTTTTTATTTTCACCAATGTCTTTGAAACAATGGCTTTAACCTTCGGTTTCTTTCTCTAGTCTTTTTTTTTCTAATAAATCTGGTGTGTTTTATTATTTAGGATATTGATTCATGTTAGTCTGGGTTACATTTTTTCAGGGTAATTGTAAAATGTATGAAGGAAGGAATAGTTGCAGAGGGGCAGAAAAGGAAATCAGATGGTATATACTTATCTATTGATGTCTATAAACCTCGTTTAAAGTGCAAGCAATATTTTAATATAACCGTCCTGATGGCTTAAAAACATGTAATTATTTTTATGTACTTCTTGTCTTATGCCTAGTATGTCCGGTTTATTTAGTTTTATTTATTTGAAGTACTACATGTGTATGTGAGAGGATGGATCGGATAAGTTTCATGCAATAGTAAATGGAGGTCTTGGCTTATTGTAGTAATGTTTCAGTTTTATGTAGATCTGTGTAGTTCATGCTATTCGTGTAAAGATTTTTTAGTATCATTGACCTCTAAATGTATGGCTTGATCCACAAAAGTTTATCGGAGTAAAAATTAATGAAATGAGCTAATATTTTTGTTTTTTTTTTACTGTTTCTTCCACTGCCTGTGGCATGCAATGTGAGTATGAAACTAACCTAGGACACTTATGCAGTCTGGAAAGTCTAAACAGTAAAGTGCATTTGAAGGTCCTTTACTAAAAATTTATGGTAGTTGAAACTGCATTATTACTTAGTGCATTGATGGACCTTTAATGTAAGAATAGACAAATAAGTTGTTTGATTCATCTTTTCATGTGGGACTCATTCTATTTTCATCCCCGCAACCCCACTCTTATTTACCTCATTACAAAAAAAAAGCTATGCTCTCCTGCTGCCTAATTTATCTTTCTAAGTAATGGCATGCTTTATTAAACCTTCCCACCCCTAACACTTCTTTTTATCATTTTGTGTTGCTCTGTCCCGACCACAAAAGTTGTCAGCTCTGTCCCTGTCTTTATGCCACAAAGATCTTTACATTCCATTAGTTTTCCATAGCCTCAATCTTTAATTCTTAATTCAAAAGTTCGTCCTCAAGTATAAAGTAAGCTTATTTTGAGGGAAGTCTGTCTCCCAGATAAGCTCTGTTTCCGTTCTAGTCCGGCAAGGATCCTTCCTCCCCAAAATCCCTGTAGAATATCATATTACATCTGAGCTGTTTGGAACATGATTTTCCAGTGATTCAAAGGTTTCTTTAGGAAGTAACTTTAACTAAATTTGCTAAGAAATGTAGCAGTTTTGTGGAAAATTATCATAAAATTAATATATATTTCAAGGAATTTTTTTTCCTCTGTAGGCACGCCACATATACATACTAAAATAATGTAGTTCCCACTGTCATAATTAGCTCAATCAGTTTGGCTTGTGCGAAGCCAAGTCCTGTGTGATGTCTTTAATATTGAAACAGTATGCCTCTGCAAGAATTCAACGTTGGCCAAACAAACAAATTTGAATACCTTATACTGTATTGACATTATTTAAAACTGACTTTACAAATTTCAGTTTAAACAACAGCAAATCAAAATAATCAAAAATCAATGTGAGTTATATGAACTGTTTGATGTGTTTGTTTTGGCCCTTCAATCTCTTGAAATGGTCTCCGCAAGTATCTCTAATTCATTGCATTTCTAACTCTTAAATACTATTGGAGTAAATTCATTCATCAGTACTACTACTAGTAAAAGAGTGTTTTGAGAATTTCCCTAATGAAAAACATCTAAGGATAATAATATTACCTGCGGTTTTATATTCATATATACAATTTTCAGTTGCCCCATACAATGACATGATCATAGATTGTGTACAGTTAGTTGGTTTGGAACAATACAAACCTAGGAATTCAGTATACATAATCATTTTATCCCATGTGAGTTTGTCTATATTGCATCTAACTTAGAAAGCAAGAGGTGAGATCTGCAAGTGTAAGGAAAAATTAAGTGCAAAGAATAAGAAATAGTCAATAAACACTATTCCATATACGTTCAGAAGCATTCAAGAAAAAAGAATTGACCCTTTTGCTTTTTACTTTATTATTGAGCATAACTGTAATGTTTGGTGGAGTGTATATTGGTGTCATCATTTTTGGCCTCGAAATTTGAGCTTAAAAACAAAACGCATCACAATTTACAATAACATGATTTTACATTTAAGAAAGACAGACTGAAAAATTACACTGAAAATATCAAAAAACGAAACAAAATTAAATGTCTAACTGTAAATACACGTGGATCACTTCACATTCACATAAAAACACAATTGATGTTTAAAAAATATTTTTGTCCTTAATATCATGATTATAATAAATCCAGAATATATGATTAATATAATAAATATTTCATCCATATAAAAATAGACATAGAAAGGGTATGTTACTTTTGTTAGGAATCATATGTCGTTTCACATAACTATGTATGTATAAATATCACACAATTCTTTAAAATTAAATATGGTTTTGGTCATAATTAGAAATAGAGAAAAAATAATGAAAAATACACAATAAAATACTAGTGTATCAATATTCATCAATATATTATATTTCTGTCTACAAAAAAAAGGATAAAAATCTGAATGTTATAACACATAAACATACATAAACACATGTATCTAAAGAGCTCTTGTCAATAATCTTGCTAGCTGTTTTCTATTTCCTATCTTGTTGTAACGTCTTCTGACGCAGTAGGCTGTGGTTCGAGCCCTGGTGATTTCGCCCCCTACTGGTTAGGTCGGTATCAGTTTATTATGACCGGCTGAGATCGGAGTCATGGCATCCCCACCCTCGTGTGTGGCACTGGCAGCACATAAAATTGTCAGACGTCAGTCTTGGGATCTGTCCCCAATATAGTCTTATAGTCGATATACTATAGTGCTGACGTTGAAAGTTAAACCAACTCAACTCAGTATAACTCATTTTATGCTAGGTATTTTCATTTTGGAGAGGATCATTTAACTCAGTATTAAGTCACAAATTTTTTCTAGATTGAGTCTATATTGAAAAAAATAACACCCCATTTGACGAAATGAAAGGCATAGCATGAGACTGAGATGGGTTTAATTTCTTGTTTATAAATGTAATGTATCTACCTTACAGAAACCACGGCAGCCAATCAGGAACATTGTACACAAGTCTATGAATTAGTTGTTTGTTTTTTAAAGACGGGTGATTTTGGCTACGAACTACGAAGAAAGAAGAAACCGGAAGAAGGAAATAGAAAGCAAAACAATACAAACTGAGTTGGTCCTGGACGACAAGTTGACACAAAAACATCAATTAATCATTGTCAATATCACTTATCAGATTTTGTTTTAAAGATGATATGTACTAAGTTCTGTTGAATCGTAGGTCTTGATTTGCTATATTCCGTAAATCCCTTTTTTACAGCAATAGCAGTGAAGGAAGAAAATGGCGTATCAGAGGGATTCTGCAATATTTGGGTTGCCACCCATGCCTCGTAGTTACAAAAAGCACATCGTATTTCAGGTTGTAGGTGTAGCCTTCGTGATATTTATATGGTATAATTTGAATGGCGGTAAGTGCTTCTTTTATCAATACATATCGATTTAATTAAGATATGGTCTAGACCTACATTTAATCTGCTTAAAATATCAAGAGAGACGTATGTGGTTGTCGTTTCTGGTGAATCATTAGATTTAGCCTACTTCTAACAGTAACATTGGTCTGTGTATAAAAATAAACCTAGATTAGATTACCGAAGATGAATTTAACCAGAATTGGATATATACAATTCACTTTCAAAGAGAGCTATATTTACTTAGTTGAGAGTCGTTTGCTCTGCTTAAACTAAAGGTTTTTTTTTGTTGTTATTTTTTTTTTCATCTATGGTTGCTAGATCTAGTGCAACACTGACTCTAAAGTCTAATGCTGAATGGTACGAACATTTATCTTATATGGAGATAGAACATGCAAATGGTTAAAATTGTCTAGGTTGAATCTAGATATCAAAACACCTTTCAAGGGTTTGTTTTTAAAATAGATCTGACTGATGAATATGATTCTTCATTATCTACCAAGTGGCACAATTTTGGGAAATTGTACAAGTATTTTCTGTCTACAGAACAATTTTTTGCAGCATCTTGACAAGGTAGAATAACAAGTACAAAAGTGCTTTGTTACTCTAGTGGGGGAGGGGGGGTTGAACTTTCGATTCCTTGCCGCAATAGCTGGTGTGGGGACTAAACAATTTGACACTCTTATTGAAAGTCACTACCAGTTTGTCCAGAGAGAGGAGGAATGAAATGGTTATAGAAATGTGTATGAGATAATGATGATGCCTGAATCTTTGGTTTTGCAATTAGGTGGAAGATATGTGCGCAGGAGACTAAGGTCTAAAGGAAAACTATTGAGCAGGAAGACCTTTGATTCTAAAGTCAGTTCCAGTCCCGACTTAAAGAGATACAGAAAGATAAACTCAGTCAATTCATATATAACAAACAAGGGAAATACTAATAAGAGAGAGATACCCCCTCGGTTTTCACCAATACAGTTTTTTTGTCTACTGATTGCTATTGGGGTCCGTAATGGCTACCTAGTGGTGTGAATTATTAACCATTATATTACATCACCTTTGTAATTTCTTTGACACGTTAGTAAGTCACAGCGTTCTGACTTTAAAAGCTCTATTCACCAGGATGTTGACTTACATCAATGTGTTTTGGTAATTGGTCGTTGTCAGCTGCAGCACTAGCTGCTCATTCCTCGCTTGTAAAGTTGTAGCTAGCTATTCAATTCCCAAAGATGCATCTTATCATTTTGTATTGCAACAAAGGTGCTTTGGGTGCAAGAGAATAGTAAGGGCCATCTTGAATTATTCTTCTTTCTAATAAAGACAATGTCACAATGGCAGTGAAGACTAGGTAGTCCTTTGGTTACAGCATTGGCTTCTGATTCAAGATGTCCAGGGTTTGAATTCTGCTCTGGTCATCGCGTCCATACTTTGTTAGTGGGTGACAGTATATTTTGACCAAGTCTCAGGTATCCCGCTCTGAGATTCTGTCTATGATAAAGTCAAGTTGCTGATGTCAGGCAATGAAAAAACCTTTTTTTTTTTTAATTTTTACCTTGAAGAACTTTTTTTTTATTTAATGGGCAGTTAAGTTTGAAACTGATGATCAAATTATTGGTGACCTTCATGCTGCTCTATTCTCCCATTCTTTAGCTATTTTTAGGCTTATATTTTTCTTCTAAAAGAATCTGGACTTTTGTTGTTTTTTTTAAGACATTTCTTTCCGTGGGTCATACAAACTAAATTCATTTTACTTGAATATCCTTTTCCCTTTACTAGAATAAGCGTTGTCTAACTTTATGCAGAGGCCACTTCATGGGTGTTAAAATAATTGTCAATAAAGGTTGAAGAAACTTGAGAAATCGATTGTACAGTTTGTAGAAAACATCTGAATGCTAAAAAGTATTTAATTTACTAGAAATAGAAAATTTCCCAAATTATCCTTTTCGTATTTAATTAGAAATTCCTAGCACTTGAAGTTTCAAATTATAAAGGTTTGTCCCTATCAATTGTATTTTTAAACACTAGATGCGAGATTTTGTAAGCCAAGATGTTCATCAATAAAGACTCAATCTTATCTTATGTTGGAACAGGTTTTCTACCAAAATTTTTGGTACCAAGAATGCCCTATTTCCATATTGGGCCAGAGATTGGCTGCCTGATCTTCTTCAATGTTAACAATGATGCAAGCAAAATACAATGGGCCAGAAATGTCAATGATAAAAAATCTGCCACAGACTCAGTGTCAAGTAAGTTGAAATTGTATTTATTTATTTCAGATTTTATCCAGACTCCATAATTATGTTAGATTTTTTTTCAAGTTCACATATTAAAATTTTCTTATTGCAGCACAATGTTAGTGTCACTTTACATTGTCTTCAATGTATACCTTTCTTTTTGTAATACAATATTAATGCTGGAAGTGAAAACTGATATTCTTTCCTATAGGAATTTTAAAAATGTTATTTTCTGCTATCATCAGATCCTGCCTTCAATATGATTGGCGGTGACATTGTTTTACGAGGCCATGGGACAAAATCTCAAAGTCTAGAGCCTGTGATGGCACGTCCACCCCAGATAAATAGTGACATCACATTTAAAGAATGGCTTGAAATAGTTGCAACAGGAAACAAGGGGATAAAGATACATCTTCATTCTATGGAATCAGTGGAAATTTCTCTGCAGATATTGAAGGAATTTCATGAGCAGGTGTGTAAACCATGGACCTCGCTATACAGATGTTTACCAGCCACATCAGGAATCCAAATTGAAATTACACTGAAAGATGATATCTAGTTGTCTTGTTGTTTTTCCTTTAAGTCGCTTAATGCAGATCAAACACATTTTATTAAATCCAAGGTTACATGCTTTGTCTGGTCTTTACCAGGCTCTTTTTTCAATCAAATGTTTTCCGCACTAAAACACAAAATGTAGTTTTTGTGAATGTTTCATACTTACTGTCCTTTTTTAAATTATTCTACTTCTAGTTTTCCTGTGCATGGTTACCAGTTTTTGAAAAAGTTAGCTTCATGGTATATTAAATTTAAGTTTTGGATAGAATGATATATAATTATTCCTATTAGTAGCACACATCTGTTATTGTCTTTTTATTAGGTCATTAAAAACAAATCAACACAATCCTATTTTTAAATACCAATCTGATAAAAAAGTTTTTATGCCAATGTCAAAATGGCATATCTATGAAATATGCCATTGTGTTAACACCATATACATCCATGAGATTATGTCTTTAATACTAGTAAAGTAATTTGGAAATATTTATGAACCTAAAATAATTGTGTTTTATCCCTCTGTCCCACATCACAGAAACCTATGAAATTTCCTGTATGGGTTCATGCTGATGTTTTGCAAGGGCCTCATGGAGACAAACCTGTCATTGATTTTGAAAGATTCTTCAAAACCCTAATGCGCCTTTTTCCAATGTAAGCAAGAGAACAAAAAGAAAAGTCAGCACATGCCGACGGTCTTGAATGAATAATATAATGTATGCCTTCTCTTTTTATTTTAACTGCTCCAGTTGTTTTAATTCCTTATGTCTTTTGCTAGTCATAAATTATAAGATGTTTAACAAGGATTAAATCATGTAGGCCTATCTCTTGTGTTCCTATTCCTATATATCTCTTGGTTGTTTCTGTTCCAATTTCTCTCACTCACACTCCCCGTTTCTCTCTCTCTCTCTCTCTCTCTCCCTCCCCCCTCCCTTGCGTGGGGGAAAGAAAATTAATGAACAATTTATTTATTTTATCGATAGGCGATATTTTTCTTTTTTTTTTTACATACTTGTTATACAGTCCTATTGAGATTGGGTTAGTCAACAACTTCAGCGATACCGATCAGTCACAACTCGTTTCTCTCGCATTCATTCGTCCGCATCATACCGATCTCTCTATCTCGACTTTCAGTTCTAATCATTGACATTGGCACTGGCAGTCATTTCCAAGCAAGCAATGATTCTGATTTGTGTTATCATGAGTTCAATTGTTTAAAACATTGTGTAATTTACAATTCCTTCACGTACACGAATCTTCCGGGGGGGAAACAAGCAATGAAAACATTTTTTATCTTTTCTTTGTCCTATTAATACAGATCTTTCAATCTTCACATCCAGTCCCCTAATCCAGCAAACTAATGAAATTATTGATACTTACTGAAACACACTTCATCCATGAACCATTTCCTACTAATCTCTATATAATTGATTTATTGTGTTTTGTCACATCAGGTGCACACTGTCCCTTGGTTGGACCACAGGTACGCACACAGATCTCAGCCAGAGTTCCTACACCTGGGATATGGTATGGGACATGCTGGACCTTGTTCAAAAGCATGAAGAGGAACTCACAGATCGTCTAATTGTGTTCCAGGTGAGTAAAGGATTAATTAGTGAAAAGTGATTTAATTGGCACCTGTCTTGGGTTATAGTAGAAGGGGTGAAAGAAATGTGTTTAACGGAAATTTTAATTTCATTTCATGTTTTTCATTTTTATTTTACCATTTTATTTTGGTATTTCGAACATGATTAATATTGTAATTTGGTAAAACTCTACTAAATTTTAAACACTAGAAGTAGTGATGAACCAGTTACCAGGGCTTATACTAAAGTGCAGAAAGACGCAAAAAAGAAAAGGAACTATAGTATGGGCGCCTATTAATTAGTTTCATTGACGCTCTAAGTAGGCCTAGAAAATGCAAAAAGCATGTCTTGAATGTGATTAAACTTTATCCAGCTTTGAAATGTCTTTCACCCATTGTTTGAATGTAATCATATGTCTTTTCCACTGCATAAATTGAAATTTTCCTAATTGATTTTTACTAAATTGGATTTTTTTTTCTGTGATTGAGAAAATGATAGATAAATGCGTACATCTTGATTTTGTTATGTTGCCCTTTTCAGGCCCGTCTGTCCCTCATCCACAACTCAGTACCTCAACTCAAGTGGTTGAAGGACAATGTACAGCGCAGCAGTGTGATGATTTGGCACGAAGATGGGGATATCGTCGACAACGAAGATGTGATGTACACAGCATACCGCTTCCCTCCAGATTTCATCTACTATGATCTGAACCACGACCGTCTTCAAACATTATTAAGTCAGTACAGACACATGTCCCGAGAGAAGGTACATGAGTTAGTTCTCAGAAGAGACGAGGTCATGTTTAAACCTCAAGCATGGCTTAAGATGGGTTTCCACCGCCAGAAAAACTCCATCCTGGCTAGCACTGAGGCGATCATTCTCGTCAACCCCATAGTCCACATCATATCCAAGTCAAAGTACTTGCCAACTCCAGAAATTTACATCCAAGGAAGAGTGACATTCTTTAACAGGAAAAATAGGAAGGCAGAGGCTCATAAAACAGGCCTGAACATTTATGTCCGTCCTACAGAGTATGCAATGTTTGACAACATAGTTGGCATACGTTGTTTCATCGGTGCTGGGGGTGAACTTGAAGTCAGTGGCAGCAACCTGCCGTCTAAAATCCCAAGCTTTAGAAAAACAGCCAAGATGACCCCATCTTATTCAAACTGCTACCGCTTTAGGATAACAGATGAGCGGACACACTTGAGTTTTGCAGTGAAGGCTCTGCATCACTGTACTGTGCTGGAAAATGTCGAGCCAGATGAGGAACTGGTCGCACTCCTCCGTGTTGAGCTACCAAAGGGTCTTGAGGGCGACAAGCAGCATCCATTTATCCTTAAGATGGAGGACAATAATAGGGAGGGGCTCATTGATGAGCTCAGCATCAAGCATAAAGCATAGTATCTGAGATTGCATTACATTTTTTCATCATAAAAATAAATGTCAGATATTCATGTCAAATGGACATTTTATGCTTACTCTTCTAAATGAATCGTACTTATGCTTAATATTGCTTTATTCAACAAAACTATACAATTTTTTTAAAAAGTTTTAAAAAATGTATTTCCTAAGTTTAGAGAATGTTAAAAAAATGTGTACCTATTTTCATTAATAAATGGTCTGATGGAATTAAATATTCTTTGAACCAATTCTTATTTTATTTTGCTTATACGAGTGATAGTTTACACATAAAGATTTAAATCCTGCCTCTGGCATTATATACTAAAACATTTAAGAGAAGCTGTGCTTATGCTTTGAGTCAAACATTTCATATCTCCTTTTACTATGTTAAACTTATTGTAAACGCAATAAGTCATTATAAGTCATTTTATAATGGATCAATATGTGAAAATTTGAGAAAGAAAAGTTGTGCCATAAGCCTCAATGGTTATGGACATTCCTGATATGTTGCAGGCATCACAGAGAATCATCTACTGGTTCAATTTTTAACTTACATGACACCTTATGTGTTGCATTGTCTTTGAGATTTTGTTCTGCCAGGTGTAGTTGATTTAGGACAAATTTCAGTCATTTGAAAAATTGCTGAATGAGAAAAAATGCATGCTTGAATTTGTAATATTGTTGGTAAGGGTTGTCAATGCTGCTGGTGTTTAACTGGTGTCTTAATGTATTGTGCCTCGTGTTATTGGATCATGGAATATCTTTCTAAGAAGCACATTCCATTTTTTTCTTACTTTTTAAACTTTCATGACAACAAAGCACAATTTTATTACATAAATGAATATCATTCTTGTTTGATAAATGTTATTACACTATATCCATTTTCTTTCCAAATTATATACACTACCACAATAATGTTTGTATGATACATCTTATTTGGTGGTTTAACTATTTCCAAGGTTGTGTATTATTATATTTTGTGAGAAATACATTCCACTCTTTTTTTTTCTTTTTAAATATATTATTATATTTATATTTATAATATACAATTAACTAAGAAATTATTACAACATTTTAAGTGTATAAATATATTATTGATTAATAGAAGTTTTTACTCCCAAGGACCTACCTTAAAAAAATAAATAATGAATGTTTATCATCTTTGGTACCTCACACTTGTTGTTTTTACTGTATTCAAGGTTGTGTATTAATACTTTATGTATCAAATATTATTATCATTATTACTATTATTACTACAATTATTACTATTATTATTATTTAAACCTGTTTCAAGTTCATGTATTCTGCAAATAAATGATTTTTATAAAGTGTTTTGAGTATTAAATATGTGGTGAAAATAGGCTGGTTAAACTTTTTACCTGATAATTTTGGTTGTTGCTAACCAGACATTTTAAGTGTGGAAGAGTCTGTTTATACTCATTATAGAGCAGGGAGAGAAAATGTAGTCTGACAGAAAAATGTAATAAAGTTTAAAAAGATTTACTTTTTGTTGGTCATTAAATTGGTTGAACAAATTTGTTAAGAAGGCATTACATTTATAAATATCCTGTCAAAATAGGATTGTGAAACCTTATATGTTCATGATAATGTTGAAATCAGTGAAAATCAACGTTGTTCCAGATCAAAGAGTTAGCCACGACATCTGTGCCCACCTATTCAACTGCCTATCTGTATCTCACCAAAACTAAAAGCTGTTTTGCTTTAAATTACATGAAAAATAGAGAGAGAATGGATTAAATATGAATCAGCCCAGTGGAGCAGACGAATCCCTGATCGTAAGTAAAATTAATGAGACAAAAAAGGTATGAGTTAATGTAATAGTAACCTCTCCCAACTGAGGCAGGCAGATAATACCACTTATAAATGGTGCATGCCAACTCCAGAGCTATGTGTTGTGCTATTAAGAATATTGAATTTTTTTTTCTTAACAAGCTTAAGACAATGAAATTGGTCCCATTAACCTGACTATGAATCAATTTTCACTGGTCTGTTTTTGTTTCGATTTTTAAGGCTCTGAGATGTAAATGGTGTATAGACCTAGCTACAGATTTCCTATAATTCTCCAATGCCCCCGATGTCTGACTGTATGCTGTGGAGGGAAAGTTGCTAAATTTTATATAAAATTGTGAAAAAAAGCAAAAAGTTATTTTGCCAAAAGTTGCAATTTTCAATGGTAGTTTTGTGGGGAGACAGTAGTCCTGTAATCCTTGTAAGTTTCTGTGTGGTAGTACAGTAGGTTAAATTGTCAGGCATTAGTCTTGGAACATGTTGCTGTACAGGATCCTCCTTGACAACCTAGCTGACATTAAACAAGGAGAGCTTCTCTCCTACAAAGTAATTCTGCTGAAGTTAAATGCGAGTGAGTGAGTTGGTTTTTTAACGTCCAACATAAACAGCAAAGCTACATCCTAGAGAAGTCCAAAGAGTAGCCTGAAGGCTCGTTTCACATAAGTAGTTAAAAAAAACCCTCATCCTGCTAAAAGCAATCATTTACAATAAAATGTCTATCCAGCTATTTATACATCTGATATTTCTATACCTTCATTCCTTGTTACACATACAGTTTGTTGACATGAAATTATCAGTTATTCTCTCTATTAAAAAATTATTATCCAAATGTCCGGATTGATTATTTCTCTCATTATACTAAGTGCCAGAACTTCAAGTACTTAGGTCTTGGTTAGGGTAAGAGGTTCACTAACATAATGAAGAAGAGACTGAAGCAGTGCTCTCCATGGAAATACATGTATATCTTAAATTGGCATCTTTGCGTCTAAGTTTAAAAAAAAAAAAACAGTATTGACTAACTCCAACTTGAGCTGTGCAGTGAAAAGATCCACAGAGAATAAATCAGATCAATCTAAATCCAAGCAGTTGCCAATTATAACATTTATCTATACTTTTCTCACAGGAAATTACAAGCTAGAGACTGAACTTTTTGTTGTTGTTATGGACAGTATATCGATGTTATAATAGAGCAAGCTTCCACATATCGTTTCACCTTTGTCTGCCAATAATTTCCAAAATACATGTATAATGTATGGTCTAGAACAAAATTTCTATCAGACGGCTACAGTACAGTAAAACTTGATAACAAGATTTCTTGTTTTTTCTTTTTTTACACTAGTTGTAGCAAGGGTTCTCGTTATTCCAAAATAAGGCTTAAAGAGGGCAGTGTCCCCTCATCGTGTTAACATAGTTTCTTATAGTGCCCCTATCGCTATAAGCAAGGCTAACTGGTTAAGATTTTCATTATTTCCAAAATAAACTATTGGTGAGAAAAACAGGGATTTCCAAAATTCTGGTTATTACAAAGGTTCTCGTTATTTGCAATGTCGTTAAAAATGGGGACTACTGTATTAGTTTAGGGAAACTTCTATGTAAACTGTGTTGATCCTTAATTTAGTCCAGGCAATCTTTTATTTAATTTGGGTGTTTTCAGAAAAATATTGGTCATGATTATAAATAATGGACTAGGTCACATTTAAAAATTTAATGATTATGCCCATGTATTAGCTGATTTGGGGCGTTGAGTCCAACACAACCTAGAGTAGAAAAAAAAAGTACAAGGAATTATCAGACACTAACTTCTGTAGTAATACACAAAATTATGCCTAAATTCTAACGTGGCTGCGTTGTAGAATGTCGTTACAAGTCACATTGCATTTTGTAACAACAGCAGCTTAAAGATTACAAGGTTTGATTGAGAGGGGGGGGGCTTGAAACCTTGAAACACATGTACAAACATTTAGTTATTTTTAATTTTTATTAAAAATGTTTTATAAGAAAATCTGGTACAGTATTGAAGAGAATTAAAATATAACAAAACATTGACCATATTCCCTGAATAAAACATACAACCTTCACACTCAAGGTGTAATAAGAGTCACATTGGCTGCAAATTAATATGAACATGTGAATAAATTAACAAGATGAATAACAATACAATCTATAAACCATACAAAACATAAGTTAATACATGTATCAATGTTAAGAAAATTTTTTATTGACAAATTGCAGAAAAAAATGTGTGACCTTGCTAAAGTACTTCATGTCCATCTTTTTTCCCCTTGGAAGTTGATCTATGTGTAATGCCCAACATGTCTTTGTTTCTCTCAATAAATCAAAGTGTAAATGTAACAAAAGCAAATTGCTCTTCAAGAGTAGATTGTGATGAATGACTAAAATGTCATTTTGAGTTGTAGAAAACCATAACCCATGCATTTAAAAGATAATGCATACAGAATTCTATTATGGATTAATACGCTTAAACGATCACTCAATATAACAATTATCTACAAATAAACAAATAGCCCAGAGAAATTTTCTCCATTCAACCAGATTGTACTGTTTACTATTTATAGCTTTTGCCCACTTCACCCATACAATTTAGCATTCAGGCCAAATTCTATATTAAAAAATCTTGTATGAAAATTAGAAAAATATAAATAACAGTAACATCCACGGCAAAAAGAAGTTTTGTATGACAATATCAATCTTGCAAAAATGATTAAAACATTTTTTTTTTTAATATCAGAGCTTGGATCCTGATCCAGGCTGAATTTCTTTGAGCTTCATAGCTAGACTCATGTTGCCTGCGATCTTGAGCTTCCCTTGGAAAAATGCCTAGAAATGTAGAAGTGGTTATAAAAAAAAAGTGATTGAAAATATGTTGATGAAAAATACTTTGAATCTATGGTTTTATTCTAGAAACACTAACCAGATATATACAATGTGAGTGTGACATAATTTTCTTAAAACAAGTCGGTAAACTGTTGCAAGTTTGCTCAGACAGAGAGAAAGCTCAAGTCTCTTTTTTTTTCTTTGAGCAAAAGGGGTAGGGTGGCGATATGTATACGGAATAAAAGAACATTTTCCGATCAGCAATATCTTGTTTACCCTGATCAAAAGCATGCTTTTGACTACGAAAACCCAATTATATAAGAAAAATTAGTATCTAAATGTTTAAATCAAATCGTCAGAAAGCAAAGATTGAACAATACCTAAATGTATATGGTTTTAAAATGTTTGTGTAGGAAAGAGAAATGAAGAGAAAAGTGTATACATTTTGTTTAGATAATAAATAAACAGGCAAAGAAAGAAGAAAAAAACAAGAGATCAATCAAAGTTTTCATAGATGCAAATTAAAATCAATCAAGTAATTAGAAAGATGTTGATGCATTTTTAATATATACTTTAATGACGTAAATTTATCCACAGCAGGCTTTATGGCCTATGTCAAGGAGACAGTTCCAGCTTTGATTTGGACTTAGTATTGGGAGGGGAATATACTTTTTTACATTCTACACAAACTTGATTTATGGAATACATATCCTTTTTAATTTGACTACTTGTTTTGTCACTCACATTCTTGAATTTGTAATTCCATAGTAGAGATATTACCACACACCACTAATGTCACTGCTACCACTTGATCTATAAAGTCTGCATTTTCAATCAATTTGTATTAGTTGGATCTTGCTACAGATTTGCAGTTTTTGATAGATCAAACATAAGTCAAACATAAATCCTCCGGACTAAAGTAAAATAGAATGACAGTACACAAAGACACTGTGTTATTGTTAAGATAAACAATCACTTCTGAGGATACTCACATTTTGAGGATTAAGCTTTCCGAGCATTAAATCATATAGGTCTTTATCAGCCATAGTGATTGTTGTGTCTGCTTTATCTGGTAAATAAAAATGGGTTTAAACATGTTTAACCAATATAAAAACCCATACTTTATCTTTAAAAGATTTTTTCAAGAAAAAAAAAAGACTTTAAGATTTGTCTGTACATGTATTTGTAAAGCTAAAAGGGAAAATGCATGAATTCTTGGCACTTCTTGATTTTAGATATGAGCCAAATAGGCTGCTTTTCTCAGTTCACGAGTCTAGTGTTAAGGTGACATTTTAATTCTTCGGGGAAAAAAATATATTAAATATATTTGAGATATTCAAAAATTCCATAAAATATCACAAATCAAATTTTAAGGTCCCCATTAACACAGTAGAAAGTGAAATTGTCATTATGTAGATAGACACTCTATTATTTTTTAGAGCAAATTTTGTTTTCTTTTACAAAAAGAGACTCACTTTATAAATAAAGACGGTCCATAATTCTAATGACTTGAAAGTGATGCTATGTTTTGCTCCCATACAAAGAAAAAATAAAAAAATTAACCACTTCAGTAAGTAAATACTCTTCTCTATTTTAAAATTTTAACTGTCTTAAAACATTTTGAATTTTCTCAAAGTCTAGGTCTGAGAAAATAAAATTACCATTTGCATTGACTTTGACAGCACCATTTCCATTTTTTACATCAACAATCCAGTTGACAACTTTTCCTTCTGGCCCTTTCACCTTGAAACAAAATACTCCTTTCATCTTCTTTACAATGGATGCACCATCCTGAAACAATCCAAAGAGCATTCAATCTTGGAAGTTCCATACCAAATTTCTTGTACAAAACTAAAAGGTTTAAGTGCATGTTAAGGTATAATATATATATATAT
>RQTK01000055.1:0-41859 GCA_003991915.1 Elysia chlorotica | reverse complement strand
AGAGAGAGAGAGAGAGAGAGAGATAGAGAGAGAGATGAATGAACCTAGATGTTTTCAAGCCAATCACAACCCTCCCTCACTTTCTCTACAACTTTCCACTATTTACCCACTCCTAATCATTAGGATTCCATGCTTTAATAAACACTCTTTTTTCTTTGAGCTCGTATCATTCTTGGCAATAGTTTGTTGACTGCCAATCCTCTCTCTTCCCCCCCCCCCCCCCTCCGTCGACTCAGTTTTTTTTTTTTTTTATTGTTTTAGTAAAACAGCCCTCCCCAACCATGATTTCATTTATCATTAGTGGTTTGAAGGAGAACTATTTTTCTTTGATGACTGCAGATTTTTTTTGGTTTAGTTTAAATTAATGCCTAGCTAACTAGTAACTTCATAAGCTTGCTGTCATGTATGGTTAGTTGGATCAGAAAATTATTACGAGATTGAAGTCCATTAGATAAGAGAAATTTCATTTAAACAACGAAGACAAATTGGGGACTTTTTTTTTTCCTCTCTTCATTCTTTGACAGGTTTGAGTCCACATTTTTTTATATTTGTGCTGTAACTGATGCAAGACAAAAGATCATAACCAGATGCTTGTCTTCTAGCTAGCGATTGAAAGGAGTGGTGAAAAAAAAAAGGGAAAAGCTTGCCTCGTACCTGGTCTAAGGCATCTTGTATTTGTTTAAACATTTCAGAAGACTTAAAGCCTGGTTCCTCCACAGAACTGCTCACAGGGCTGGCTTGAATTTGACGCCTGGTGGAAAAAAAACATACATTTGTGAAACATACCCATTATCATGTAGCTATCAATGAACATGTATTACAATCCACATCTGTTCAATGGCACTAACATATTTTGACAGCAAATGGACCTATAAACTTATTTAAATATGGAAAATTTTGTCGATGGAGAAATATGAATGGTTGAAAAACAGTATGGAAACCCACTAAGTGTTTGAGTGAGCTACAAACAAATCCAGAAATTTATTCACCATTATCATTCTTTAGGTACAAGAATGCAAAAGTACTGTATACAATCATAGAGGATGACTTTTCACTCTTACTTCATCTATTGTGATCTTTAAATGTAAAAGATTGATTGTAAAATTGAAAAATTGAAGTTAGCATTAAAGTAAATCAACTGTAATTTAGTATTTTCGTGAAAATAAAAAAGTCATTTAAAATTATAAACTACACATATATATTATACATTAATGTAATCATCTGCTTTCTGTTAAGAATAGTACATGCACTAGCACTGTAGCAGTGTAAAGAAAAAGATGTAGAAAATCTGCACATGGAGCTTAAGTTTAAAATTTTTCAAAATCTAAAAAACAAAAACATTCTGCTTTATAAATGGTATAAAATTTCAAAATTTGTCATTTCTTACTTCACACTTTGTGTTCACTAATAAAAAAAAAATTGTTAATGCACCTTTAAGGGTTTACTTACATTTTGCCTTTAGTCTTTGAAAATGTAATTGGGTACAAAGAATATCTGACTCCTGTGGATGAAATTTAAAACGAAAAAATCCCCAGATAAAATAATTTGGTTTTCTTATATACTTCAACATTGGGCAGGAAGACAAAAACTTATTACGTATGGAGTGAGAATTACTGAACAAAAAGCATTATTTTCAATGACTTTACTATTTTTCATTATTTTTCTTCAACTAGACGGTAAAACAATTTTCAATTATAAATTACATACATCCAACAAGATTAACACTACTGATTCCAGGTGATATTCTTTGCAGGAGAGAACCTCTTTCAAAGTTTCACCTTTCCTAAGTTCCCAAAAAGGATCATATACGATAACAGGTACCAAGACTAATGTCTGACTATTTTATGTGTTGCCACATAGAGACAGAGTGCGTCAGGTGACCACAATGAGTGTAACCCATAATCTAGCATTTCTTCCACAATTGCCAAATTTCTACACCTTTCTTCAAAGCTCTGTCTGTATAGGGTCTACCATTTAAGTTCCCTCTACATCTTCATTACAACCAATGCAGGCTTAATTTAGGAAAACTGGTAAGACAGAGATAATACAGCCCATCACATTTGACTATCAATATAGGTGCCACACAACACTTGCAAACCTTTGGTGACTGTGCCCATGCAGATAGGGAAGCCTTTTTCAATCAGAAATGAATATGATTTCAAATTTTAAGACTGTTAGAACTAATTTATTTATCAACAAAGCCATAGAGGGGATAGACTTAGGACAGTGGATGAAAATCATTTTTAATTAAAAAATAAAAGCCATGGATATTTGGGCGATCAAATGGGTGGGTGGGTGAAGTTCGATTGTAAAAATTGAATAAAATACCTGCCAGCTACACTCCCTTTTATTTAAAAAAAAATTAAAATTAAATAAAACATCTGCCAGCTGTTCTCCCTGTCTTTTTGTTATTTTTTTTTGTTTGTTTCAATTGTGTTGGCATTTGTTTGATTAAAAAAGACAGGAAAGTGATTCGATTGTGTTCAATTGTGTATTTAGTGTAGGCCCCTACAATGATGGCGGGGACGAACATACACAAGCACATAAAATTGATAATAATTATGTTAAGCAACCAACGCAATCATAAAAGCGGCCCATTTGATCGCCCACAGGCTAGGGACCACAAAAGATGAATGGAACAACCTCACAGAAGAAGTGGTGACAGCACCAACAGTTTGTGCTTTCAAAAGTCACCTGGACAAATTGTGGAAGAACCGCCCAAGCATGTACGAACCAGAATGCCAAATGTAAACTAGTACACATAGAAACGCCGGCCACGCATGCAATTAAACTCAGTATTTAAATAGGAACCGCGAACAGACCAAAAGGTCTACATCGCGGAAAAGTCTAAAGTCAAGTCAAGTCAAAACTCAAGGAGTGCCAAAATTTGGACAGAAACGTGTATGTAGGCCTATACAATATTGAGGCAGAAATACTATATATCGGATTAGGCCTAGATATAGATCTATATTAGATGCTATAGATCTTGACCCTCCCCTCTACAGACCGCCTCTAGAGCTCAATCAATATCTTATCTCATCCAGTCTCTAGACCTAGATTAGATCTAGATAAAGATCTAGACCTTGCTCTAATCTAGCTTAGATTGCACTTACAATGAGCTTATATTTATGATAGCTAAATATCTAGATCTAGATCTAAATCCAATACAGAGTTCAAAAAATGTATTACTTCGATTGTATTATTACCTGTATGGAGGTGCGTTCGTCACAATAAAGAATGCGTCCACGAATGGTTGATTGTTGACACGATCCAGTCGCCTAGTCCAAATGAAAGGGCAAGGGTCAGTTTCAAAGCGATCGATAATTTGCGGCTCTACTGATAGGCTGGCCAAACTAATTACAACCCGTGTGATGGTTTTACACAACTATGGTGACGATAACACTATCTAGATCAAGCAGATCCAGATTTAATTAAACTTTGAATGGTAGCAAACTACCTGCTGTTGGTATGCCAACCATGGATAGATGACACTTGAGAGATGCAAAGTTTCTGCGAAGTGCAGGCTACTGTAGGGCCTAACTAACAGCACTGATCACACTTATAGACTACTAATTTTATGAATGTACATTGTACAATGACCAATGCAGGGGTCAGAAACTAGGCAATTAATGAGAAGACTATTATTATGATAGCCCATGAACAGATATATACATTATTTTTGGAGGAAAACTATAGAGAAAAAAAAATAGTAAAACACTATAGGCTATAAGTAAAATGATACATGTAAATAAGCGATAGTAAGTTCGATTTGTTACATTCCGAGTCAAAGAAGCAGATGGTGTAGAAAAAGATAGGGCAGAGAATTCGACGTATAGGAGGGTAGGGCAGCAAACCGAGCTGCAGTGCCTGCTAAGTTACTTATCAGAAGGTTATCTGTCTAGTTTACTGCTGACTGTATCGATGTATAATGTGACTATACTCACAGTAGGGCCTAGTAGTTTTTTTTTATGTTTGAGCCAGCACATTACTTACAATGTACAAATGAGCAAATTTGTCTTGGGACCTGTTACCATATTTTAACATCTCACATCGGGGGAGATGAGTTGGTTTCTTACTTAGCCTTTATTGTGGCTGGGTTCCGAAACTAATTTCTAATTTTTGCCACACAGAGACAGTGCTGGAACACCAGGACAAAATAGTTCAACTGGGGATTTTGAAGCAGGGACCCCCCAATTGGGAGACCAATGCTCTACAACTAGCAACAGTTCATCCTCCTCTCTAATTGGGAACCCAGGGTGGATATTAAAGTACAAAAGAGTTGATAAAGAAGTTGTTTTTTTTTCTGAGACTCCAATGTGTTGAAAACTGTAACTGGACTATTTTGGTCTCTACAGGAATGCATAATGAGAGACAATGATTTCCTTTTTAACCTTGAAAGGTTTACTCCCAGATGTTTTACAGCTGTGCTTACTAGCACTACTAAAAATACATGTATCCAGCTTGGTATTTCACAATCAGAAAGGTATGATAATTAGAGACACCAGTTGTCAGCTTCTTCTGCAAATATGATATCAACATATACATGTGTTTTTAAAAATACGAAATAGACTATTTAAGGTACTAATGGTTCCACTACAGTGGTACTCAAAGAAAAACGGCATTGCAATCGAATCCAACAAGGTAGGATATCAATGATCAATGAAGCATTACTAAAGTTTATTTTAATATTTGATGACTGTGTCTGCAATTATATATTGTATTGAATCAATGAATCAGTGATCTCAGGGTCCAAGATGCAATGAAATGACAGAAACTAAAACCTAGTATTGTATAAGTGTGATCACTCAAGAGAGGTAACAACAAGCTAGTGTTATGTGCTCCTACAAATGCTTCAAGTCTGCTTTCCTCATTATCACTTAATTCATTGAAAAATTTATGAAAATAAAAATACAAAATATATGAGATTGCGTTTCCTTTAACATCTTAAACTAGTTAAAGTGTGAGAAAAGAACTAAGAAAGTAAACCTACACTCAAAAAAACAAAACAAAAAAGAAAGGGGAAGGGTGGGAGGGGGTGTGAATGCAACTTTTTAAACTTTGTATTTCATTGTATGAATGTGATTTAAAATAGGCTACTTCACATACGGATAGAGTAGGGTAGGGTTATCACACCAAATTCAAATGGCTGCACAGGGTAAAACACTTTTTAAATATTGATAGTACAGTTTATTTTTTCCGCTTTCAACAAATTTTAACCAACAAAGTCTCTTTGAAATTTACATATATATGGCAATTTACAAAATTCATTTTTCATTGTATTGCACTCCACTGCATAGTAAATCTGTTTTCAGAAAATGTAAAGCAAAAACTGCATCACTATAAAATACATATTACAATAAATCACAATCCAAAAGATGCAAGGCTGCAGTTCAAGACACAGGAGACTAGCCAGGCACCTATTCCAAACCCCCCCAAAAAAAATAATTATGTGCCCAAAATTAATTGGAAAAAAAGTACATGTATCTAGGATCTTGTTTTAATCGAAACAGTTTTGGCACACATTTAATCATAAATGAAGCAAGAGACGATTTTTTTGGCATGCAATCTAAAGCTGTCCCTGCAGTTTTTTGCCATTTGATACCCACAAATTTGCCCCCCAAAAAAGCTGAATTTGCCACAAAATTTGCCTAAAATGCCAAAATTTGCCAAAAATAAATGTAAAACAAACATGATTTCAACTTTTTTCTTAGACTCTATATCTGCAGTGACTTTGTGAACCCAGCAGCCTCTTTAGTTTGTTTGAAAATCCATAAAGTCCTTATCAAAAGGAGTCTTTTTACTGGAAATGTCAGTCTTCCTCAAAAACTGATTTTGACAAGCAATTATATTAAAACCATGCCAATCATTGATAATTTCTGCCACCCTTCAATTTACATAAAGTGGGGTTGATCTTGACATCAGAGTCCTATCAAACCATCTGGTGCTACAAATATAGAGAAGGAGTTGACAAAAATAACACAGCTAAAATAGGGAGAGAAAAAGAGAGAGAGAGATAAAAACAAGAAGATGAGCAAAAAGGGAATCGAGAGAATAGCCAGAAGAGGAAGAAAAATAACCTGAAAAGAGCACTGGAGAGAGAGAGCTAGAGAGAGAAGAAGAAGTAGAAGAAGACAAATCAACCAACTGAATGATCGAGAGAGAAAGGAGAGAGAGAGAGAGAGAGCGAGAGAGAGAGAGAGAGAGAGAGAGAGAGAGAGAGAGAGAGAGAGAGAGAGAGAGAGAGAGAGATGAAGTTTGGAGAGCTTTATTTTACTCCAGGGAGAAAGATCTGACTGTCTATCAAAATTATTTTGCGAACATGCATACATGTACAGTCATGTAGATAGCCCCATTTGAATCTATTTTGTGTGTTCATTGATGGTTGTGAAGTTGAACTAATGACGGAAATCTTGCTAAAGTTCAGGTTTTTTAATTTTATTTTTTTTGTAGATTCCGTAGATATCTGCAAATTTGAAATTTTTTGTGGTCAAGGCCAAAATTTGCAGCAGCGAAAAACTGCAGGGACAGCTAGAGAGGACATGTTATTGCAAATTATTCTTGTATGATTTATTGAATGGGGAATATTATTATTCACTTTAAATAATATTGGTAGGTAGCATGAACAAAACTATAGAATTTTTAGAATGTTGCTGCATATTAAACTAGAAATCTTTTGGATTTAGAACATAAGGAAGACAAATTGATCAAGATTATGACAGTGTTCAAGTGTTAATTCAATTCTTGATCCAAGCAGATCAAGGATATATTGCATCTGTTACTGTCATTAATACCAGAAAAAGAGAAACATAACACAGTAGGTCTTATGACAGCAAGCTTAAAACGCGTTCACTATTGATATTTTCCCTAATCCATACTAAAAAGTTAGACACGCATGAGAAAAATACCTACACTATTCCTGTTCCATCAAATTACAATACTTCCGTTTCCCAAAACTTGCCGCCATATTGCACCAGACAAGCAGATTTTTTTTTGCTCTCTGTACACTTCCGAAGGGCTATTTGTGCTTCTCCTGTGGTCTAGATCGTTGTGTGGGAGACTGGCCCAAAACATTGCTGAATGGGTTGATTGACCGTTATTTAAGAGAACCAAGCTCGCCCCCTCCCGCTGTATCCAAGTTCACCCATTTCCATGTCCCATTAAACCCAAACGCACGTGATAAGCTTTATATGGTAGAAAAAAGAAACAAGGATTCTTGAAATATTCCGCTGTGGCAATGGTCCTGCTGCAGTGGGTGCTCTTGTAGGTATGCACTACAATAGAACAATCAACTTACTCATTCCTTAATTGCACTTATTTAATAATATAAATATGTAACAGTCAAATATTACATGAGAAAATCCTTCACTACAGTAACTTAAAATATAATATGAAAAAGTGCAAAAATTGATTGGTGTTGATTCCAGGCGATGTCCATCTCTCAGCCTTACAGCTTGGAATTAGTATTAGGCTGTAGATCCTTCAGTTTCATGGCAAGACCCATGTTGCCTTCAATCTTCAGCTTGCCTTGAAAAAATGCCTGAGTGATCAATAAAAGTATGAATATTATAACATTCTACAGATTTTCAAACAAATATATGATACATGTACTGCTCTAGATGTTTTGAGATGATATGGTTCGATAAAATAGAAAAAGAGATAAAGAAACTGACTGCACATTAACTTTGGGAAGGTTGGTTGACAAAACAAAGCACAGGGGCTATGCGTTATCGATCATATATTTCAATATTTATTTAATCGGCATGATGTAACAGACTAGAAGGCTGCAATAAGTGTCTAGTGCAAAAGACATTGATGTGAAAATGAATTCTAAAGACCTACCATCTGTGGATTGAGCTTTCCTTCCATCAGATTTATTAAGTTCTCATCAGTCATGACAAATGTGGTGTCTGCCTTATCTGAAAAAAAATGTGAGTAAAAAAATATTATCAGGCAATGACATATTTTTCAATTAATTTTATGGTGCACACCTTTTACTATCAATTCAGAATATGGAATGATACTTTTATGCCATGATCAAATTTACCCACGACGCTCTTTAAGTGACTTTCTTAGTGGAGAGACAGATGACATTTCAATAAATTGTTGAATCTATGTAGTATAATATGGGCTTATATAGTAATTGGAGCCACGAGAGGTCATTTTACTTTTTTAGCTGCTATCACATGGTTACATGTGCTTTGAATTTACTATTTCTTAACTATTTTAGCAACTTCGCATTTTTCACCACTGGAACTTGACATTTTGAAAAACAATTCAGCATTGATACATAGGTTTTATAACAGTCTCTCACAGCTTCCACTTATTTAAGACCCCTCTATAATATATATATATCAAATTGAAGGTAGTTGAATGTAGTTTCAAAATATGCGTATATAAAAAGTTCATGTTTATGCCCAAAAAATAGTAAATTACGCCCAAAATTGTGCCAAAAATCTGAGACTTGATTTGCTTGTTCTTGCATGCTTTTGTAACCCCCAAAACCTAATTTTCACAATTTCATATGAATGCTGTTATGTTCAAAAGCTAAACTAAGTTGTTTTGTTTCAATAAAAACAGCTAAAAAGCAGCAGTTCTATTTTGGTCTCTACAGGAATGCATAATGAGAGACAATGATTTCCTTTTTAACCTTGAAAGGTTTACTCCCAGATGTTTTACAGCTGTGCTTACTAGCACTACTAAAAATACATGTATCCAGCTTGGTATTTCACAATCAGAAAGGTATGATAATTAGAGACACCAGTTGTCAGCTTCTACACTTTGTATTTCATTGTAGGAATGTGATTTAAAAATACTTCACATATGGGTGGAGTAGGGTAGGGTTATCACACCAATTTCGAATGACTGCACAGGGTAAAACACTTTTTAAATATTGATAGTACAGTTTATTTTGATCCACTTTCAACAAATTTTAACCAACAAAGATCTCTCTGAAATTTACATATATATGGCAATTTACACAATTTATTTTTCATTGTATTGCACTCCACTGCATAGTAAATCTATAAAAAATCTATAAAATACAGATTACAATAAATCACAATCCAAAAGATGCAAGGCTGCAGTTCAAGACACAGGAAACTAGCCAGACACCTATTCCAAAACCCCCCAAAAAAACAATTATGAAGACAAATGAACCGACTGTCTATCAATTTAATATTTTATGAACATGCATACATGTAGCTAGCCTCATTTGAATCTATTTTGTGTGTTCATTGTTGGTTGTGAAGTTGAACTAATGACGGAAATCTTGCTATGTTCAGGTTTTTTAATTTAATTTTTTGCGGATTTAGAACATAAGGAAGACAAATTGATCAACAATGATTATGACAGTGTTCAAGTGTTAATTCTTTATCCAAGCAGATCAAGGATTGATCGTGTCTGGTACTGTCATTAAAACCAGAAAAAGAGAAACATAACTCAGTAGGTCTTATTAAGTCAAGAAGTGCTTAAGTCTAGTCATGTGTTAATGTAAACTAGCTTATTTTTTTAAACCAAAGAAATACTATAGTTCACAAAGAATACAATGACAAGAATAATTTTTTTCCCTTTAACTTCCTCACTACAAAAAATGAATGCGTTGGCAAGAAAAGGCCTAGTACTATTATATATTGATCCCATAATATACTCGCATGATATCTTGTGATACGTCCACATCCAACCTTTTATTTCAAAGTTATTGTCTGTGCTGTTTATAAATAAAAGAAGCTTCAAAGAAAACAATTGTACTGACATTGCTTCCACCAATTTTTCTTAAGTTTACACTTAGATAATTACAAGCGACAAAATCTTCATTAACTTTATACCAAGTACATTCTAAGTAAAAACTGAGGCATCTGAAGTTTATTAACCCACTTATTCACATTAAAAAGAGGCTCAGTTTTTGTCTCTTCAAAAAACAAAAAAACAAACTAGTCCTGAGCAAGGTTTGGATTTCTCGAGTCTTACCAATATAAAGGAAATATTTCTTAAATTCTTTAACAAATAAACAATGTGGTTTCTTTACTGTGAATTCAATTTTAGGCAAGGTTAGGGTCTTGGACAATTTTTTTCCTTTGAAGGTAGGAAATATGTTGTTGTTTTTTAACCGCAGCAAATGTTCAGGACTATTATATATTCAATCCTCTGAACCTTTGGGGGACTTTTGGCTCTTGCCCTACTGTATCATTACATTGACACACTGTCTCACACTACACATTCGCATCCTTTGTCTAGACCCAGCCCAGGTTCTAGACCACAGGATATGAATAATTGCAGAAGCACAAACAGGATATAAAAGTCATCCAAAAAATGTACACATTCAAGACAAAAAAATCTGTCCCTTTCCATGACAGCAAGCTTAAAACGCGTACTTAATAATATAAATATGTAACAGTCAAATATTACATGAGAAAATCCTTCACTACAGTAACTTAAAATATAATATGAAAAAGTGCAAAAATTGATTGGTGTTGATTCCTGGCGATATCCATCTCTCAGCCTTACAGCTTGGAATTAGTATTAGGCTGTAGTTCCTTCAGTTTCATGGCAAGACCCATGTTGCCTTCAATCTTCAGCTTGCCTTGAAAAAATGCCTGAGTGATCAATAAAAGTATGAATATTATAACATTCTACAGATTTTCAAACAAATATATGATACATGTACTGCTCTAGATGTTTTGAGATGATATGGTTCGATAAAATAGAAAAAGAGATAAAGAAACTGACTGCACATTAACTTTGGGAAGGTTGGTTGACAAAACAAAGCACAGGGACTATGCATTATCGATCATATATTTCAATATTTATTTAATCGGCATGATGTAACAGACTAGAAGGCTGCAATAAGTGTCTAGTGCAAAAGACATTGAGGTGAAAATGAATTCTAAAGACCTACCATCTGTGGATTGAGCTTTCCTTCCATCAGATTTATTAAGTTCTCATCAGTCATGACAAATGTGGTGTCTGCCTTATCTGAAAAAAAATGTGAGTAAAAAAATATTATCAGGCAATGACATATTTTTCAATTAATTTTATGGTGCACACCTTTTACTATCAATTCAGAATATGGAATGATACTTTTATGCCATGATCAAATTTACCCACGACGCTCTTTAAGTGACTTTCTTAGTGGAGAGACAGATGACATTTCAATCAATTGTTGAATCTATGTAGTATAATATGGGCTTATATAGTAATTGGAGCCACGAGAGGTCATTTTACTTTTTTAGCTGCTATCACATGTTACATGTGCTTTGAATTTACTATTTCTTAACTATTTTAGCAACTTGGCATTTTTCACCACTGGAACTTGACATTTTGAAAAACAATTCAGCATTGTTACATAGGTTTTATAACAGTCTCTCACAGCTTCCACTTATTTTAGACCCCTCTATAATATATATATATATATATATATCAAATTGAAGGTAGTTGAATGTAGTTTCAAAATATGCATATATAAAAAGTACATGTTTATGCCTAAAAAATAGTAAATTACGCCCAAAATTGTGCCAAAAATCTGAGACTTGATTTGCTTGTTCTTGCATGCTTTTGTAACCCCCAAAACCTAATTTTCACAATTTCATATGAATGCTGTTATGTTCAAAAGCTAAACTAAGTTGTTTTGTTTCATTAAAAACAGCTAAAAAGCAGCAGTATATACCAGACTACTTGACAATGTAGAAGTAGGCTTCATTGTTTTTAAAGAACATTGAATTTGAACCTTATTGTGCTACACTAGCCTCTGTGGCAGTCAAAAAGAGGCCGCCCAAGGCAGAGTAGCGAGTTAAGAATGGGTTGATTAAAAGATGTCATCTTAAATAGCTAATGTTTACATGGTCAAATGATCAGGGGGAAAAACAAGATACACCTAAATGACAATGTTAAATAAAAAGAAATGAAATTTCAACAATATTTTATTTATTACTGATAATAATGAGACTGCACTATCTGAAATTATAACAAGAACCTCAAATTCTTGTGAGTAGAAACTAAAATAGCCTACTTGAAAATCACATAAATGTCTTTGAAAATTAC
This sequence comes from Elysia chlorotica, assembly GCA_003991915.1. Classification (NCBI taxonomy): domain Eukaryota; kingdom Metazoa; phylum Mollusca; class Gastropoda; family Plakobranchidae; genus Elysia; species Elysia chlorotica. The sequence continues at coordinate 29,823 of RQTK01000055.1, read as the reverse complement.
CTTTCAAAGATGTGTGAACTGCTAAAAATAAATTACCTCTTACAGTAATAAAAGTAACTTTAGGAGAACCAAAACGTCAGAAGAAAACTAGTACAGTAAATAAAACAGGTTTTTGGCAGATCAATTTCTAAGGCAAAGTGAAGAAAATGAGCCAGCATGGCATTGATTGGTAGAAGAAATGATTCTTTGATTTTGAGTATAATGCCTGCTATGCCTTTTGGACACTATTATTTCAATTTCCTGAAATTTACCTTTTGAATTGAGCTTCACACAACCATTCCCATTCTTGACATCAACCGTCCATGTTGCTTGTTCACCTTTAGCATTTTTCACTTTGAATTGGAAAACACCTTTAATTTTTTTAACAGTCTCGGCACCATTCTGAAAACAAAAAAAAAGCAATTATAAGAATTTAATGGAATTAAGCATTTTTCCTGATCATTCCTTTTTGTTTTTTTTTTTCCAGTCGACAAACTGGTTGCTAGGTAGTCTATTTAATTTAATAATGTAACATTAATTGACAAAATAATTCTTTGCACAAAAATTTTTTACTCTATGGATAAAGACACAAAAAAGTTTTAGAAATAAAAATAGAAACTAAAGTAAAAAAAGAAAACACATTAGTATATAGATGGTTAAAGCCTGCAAATGCTTGTGCTAGTTTTACTTTTTACTCTATTCAGTATTCCTTACATCTTCCAAGGCTTTCTGCATCCGCTCAAAAACTGCGACACTCTTAAAGCCTGGGATTGATATCCCGCTTACTGCTTGGGGTTGGATTTGGCGGCTGGTAGAGCAAAGTTCAGAATTGATCAATACTGGTATCTTCATGAGTTTATATAAATAAACACTATTTTCTAAGAGAGTAGTAGAAGGAGAGAAGAGGGATGGATAATTATCAGACACCCTACTCCAACAGCCATTAAGAATTTACAGTTTAAAGGATTACCGACAAACTATACTAGGCATATTTGTAAAATAACCACACATAAAAATACAGTATATGGATTTAACGCTACAAACCTCATCGCTGCTTGTGGGAAACCAAGCTTATACAAAGTTATGACTACAGCTCCACCGAGACCAAGGTTATGCTGAAGACAAGCCTTTACTCCAGGCACTTGTCTCTTCTGTGCAAGGCCGCGCAACTGCCAGGTGAGCTCAGAGCACTGGGCCAGGCCTGAAAATGTATTATTAGAGTTTGAATATTTACCTTGTACTATTAACAATATCATACAAGCACTCAATACCGAAATAAATTACAAACATGTACCTACTCCCTTAATTAAATTTGAGTTTTGTGACAGTGTGATGTCAGGGGAAACTTAGACCCAGATCTATAGCAAATTAGCGATTATAAAACATGATTAGGGATGGGTTTGGCTGTTCTACTGTCCTGCAGTGCACTATGCAGTTTTGTTTAGTTTGATAATAGAACTAGTCTGGAGTTAGGTGCCTGTAGAGGAAGGAGAGGTTATAACTAATGTCAGTGGTGTGGGGAGAGTGACTGGACTGGGACATGTGTGCAAGTTTGAAGTGTCAAAATGAGATGTTTACTTTACAGCAGCTTTCTCAATTTTGTTTTCATTTATGTTTGGAATGGGTTTAGAGCAGATCTATTTTAAACTTTTCTATATTAGCAGGGTTAATTGATTTGGGCTCTTTTTATTTCCAAAATAAATTATAGGACGCAAATAGAGAGAAAAACAGGGATTTTCAAACCTCTCGCTATTTCATCAGTTCTCGTTATTTGAGATATCGTCAAAAATTGGGAACTACTGTCCAAGGATTAGAATATTTCAAATTATCCGTTTTCGGTAACAGTATTAAAGGTATAAGTGTGATAAAACATAATGATTGTTTTTAGAACTGCTGCCAAAGAATAGAAATCAATTCACAGTAAAGTTACAGTGTTTCACTTTTCTGTCGCTCATGAAAGAAATTAATTCATCAATTGGAATTATCAGTTTTAACCTTATATGTTAATTGATTGAATTCTTAAAAGCCTAATTTAAAGATAAATACACTTTTACTTCAATAACATCTCACACTCCCAAGATTTAAGCTAGAAAGATTGTTTTTCCAGATTTACATGAAAAATACCAGAAAAAAATATAATAAAAGAGCAATGATTGTATCCAGCCTTGAGTGGTTGCAGAGTGATAACTGAGTAAAGAAAGCAAGCGAAGATCTTTTTATCAACACTCTGCTTAGATATGCAGCACAATGTGATAACAGTCAAGTGATGTCTTTGAGCAAGAAGTGAACATATCCACACTAATAAAAAGAGAAGGTATCCACTTCTTGCACTGAAAGTTTAAGTGAGACTGATGCATTTAAATCTAGGTCACATGTCAAGAAAACATTAATATTATTAGGGCCATTCTTAGCACTCAACTAAAGGAGAAGGGATGGAGCAAGAAAGACAGAAAAAGAAAGAAAGGGGGATAGACAGAAGGAGGACTGTATTTTAACAGTATCAAACATAAAAACTTTTAGTGATATCTTATAATATCCATATATCTATCATTTCTATCTTTCTATTAAGTTTGTTTGTTATAAAAATAAAGTGTTATTCAAAGTGGGAGTAAGAGTTTTTATTTTGCTTTGTACTGATGATTATTTCACTCCTAAAAATTATGCTAAAGACAATTTAAAATAAAAAATCAGAGGCCTACTAGATGTTGAAATGAGGTCCAATCATGAATTCAACATAATAACTTATGGTAAAAGTGCAACTTAGAATCAGGTCACAGCAAACAAAAGTTAATCAAAAACATATGGTGATGCTAAAGTAGCACATTTTCGGATTTTTCATAATTCTATAATTCACCTGTTGCTCCGAGTGGATGGCCCTTGGAGATAAGGCCGCCACTGGGGTTGACAACATACTTTCCTCCATATGTGTTGTCACCTCTGTCAATAAAGTCTCCTGCTCCACCTAAAATAAGTAGATTATTAAAAATACTCTTGACAAGCACATTAAATCAAGTGCCCTCCCCATAAAAAGTTTAAAATAAAAAAAATCATACATCAACATTCAATAAATTGAAGTACATTTATTCATGACAATCTTAACTGAGCTTACTTCAATTTAAATACAAAAGTATGGTACCTGATCTACTTCTACTTGTCTGATCCTTTTCTTTTAAATGTAGGTATACACACAATCTGTCTATCTGTCTTGCTTGTGCAACTACTTACCTTCTGGACACAAGCCCAGTGCCTCATATGTCACAAGTTCATTTGCAGAGAAGCAGTCATGAAGTTCCACAACTTGTACATCATTGGGAGTCATGCCTGTAAAGATTGAAATGTAAATACCCAATGAGTATACATGATTATGAAAAAAAATTAAAAAAAAACAATTGTGACCCATTTACTGTGCGTGCTTGATTTAATCAATTTAACTAGTAATGATATCTAATCTGTGATGCAACTGACAATTTGAATAGATATAAATCGACTACTAATATTGATGATTATTTTGTACAAACTGAAAATGGTAGTATTCACTGTTTTCTATCTTTTAGTCACTTATCCAAGAACACTGTCGATGTAAAGAATCTCCCATCTATACAGCTATTAAAAGACCATGGTAGATTTCAAAGCCAAGTAAGTTTTACTCTTGATAATGCATTTCTTGTATCAAGATTTTAAAAAATGCTGTCATGCATAATAAAATTAATGTTAATCATGTTTAACCCTTAATTTACTGACTAGTTAATAAACTTCACAATGGTGATTTACTGACGTAAAGGGTCTATACGGATGTTCTTAAATTTCTTGCCACGCTTTCCTCAAAAGAGACAAAATTATGAAATAAAAAATTATTTATAAAGAAGATTTGATGCACTTTCTAAACATATACAGCTTGACGCAGTTATGATAAAAGAATTTTTTTTTTAAATAGAAAGTCAACATTTTTGGTAAAAACTGAAAAAGACCATTTTTCCCTGCACTGCAAATGTTTTTTAATGAATGTTTGTGTTGTCTGGTGCATTTGTGTGCGTTCATTTTTTTGTTTACATACCATTAGACACATTGAGAAGAAATTATTCACAAAATTAGTAAAAATTAAGCTGCATGGACCAGGCCAATTCAGAATTTGTTTGAGCGCTTGCAATCTCCTCAGTATCAGAGTCTAGTAGATCTTTGTTTGCATTGTTCCCTTCACGTCCATCACCACTTGCATCCTCTGAATGTGCCGCAATATCACCTTCTTCATTCTCTCCTTCTTTCTTATCTACTGGATTAAATCTCTATCTTCACCATTTTTATCTTAAAGAATAGCATTATGAGCAAGAAAACGAAAGGCCATTTTAAGATGATCTAAATCGCTAACGAGACCGATATTTCGCAAGCTGTAAACTGAAACTGAACGTTGGAACTTCTATTGATCGAAAGAAACCTGTTTGTTTACAGAAGCAATGGCATTTTAGACGTTTATTCTGTATTTTCAATGTGTATGCCCAGCAAATTTAATATCAAATGTGTTTACTTTTGCCGGAAGGGTACACAGTTGATCAGTGTTTTTGTAAAAATCGTAACTTGGCAACCACATTATATTTTCTAAAGCAGTAAAGGGCTATCAAAAGTAAAACTCTTCATTGACAATGTGTAAATTTTTTTTCCAGAGGAAAATCATTTATAACTGTTAATCCGTTCATCAGTTAAATTTGAATAAAATATTTTCAAGTTATTTGAAGTAAAAGATGCATAACCTAAAACAAAAACAAAAAAAAAGAATTCAAAGAAAATTTTTTTAAAAGTGAGTGAGTGAGCGGATTTCTCAACGTCCAATGGCAGCAGCAATACCATATTATGGACGGATCCAAAGACTAAAATCTAAATCTTTATGAGCTGCCATACAGAGACATTGCAGGGATTCCAGGAGTCCTGTCTCAACCGATCAGTGGGGGACAATATTAGACAAATAGATTTTGTCCTATCGTAAAACATAAGATAAAGCCAACAATTAAAAGATTCATTTTCAATAAGCAAAGTGTTTTTCTTTTAATGAAGTTACAATAAAAAAATAAGAAAAATACTACCAACCTGCTTGTTTAAAAGCCCGCTGTGCCACAGTTTTGGTCATGTCATATCCAATCTATAAATGAAAAAGAAAGTAAAAATGAATTTAAATGCACTTCCATGCATTTCGGTTGTTGTTGTTTTTATCTACCAAATGGAAACTCAAAACAACACAAACTTACAATGAAGTAGAGATATTTTAAGCATAAATTTTAGAAAATTACTATAATGGATTATTTGAGATTTTCATACAAACAAAAAAGATATCACTTTCAATTATTTCCATATAATAAGGAAATATTTAGATAAGAGAATTTAATAACAGGATATAATTGAGGAAGTTAAGTTTCGTGCACTAGCAAAAATAAATAACTGGGAATTGAACCAACAGTCAATTGGTTTGTTTACAATTTATGCTACGAATGTCAACTCTTAGGCTAGCTAACCAGTTATGAAGAATGTTAAAGTAACTTGATATTTTTTTAAGTATTGTACAAATAATAACAGGATATAATTGAGGAAGTTAAGCTTGGTGCACTAGCAAAAATAAATGACTGGGAAATGAACCAGCAGTCAATTGTATAAATAACATACCACTTGCATACAGTTTTCTCCATTGAAGGCTGTTGGCTGATCAGTTCCCATCTCCATTGCAACGATTTCAACAGCTTGAGCCTCTAATTTGTTTTTCCTCACAAAATCTTCACTTGCCAATATTACACAGCCTGAACCATCTGACGTTGGACTGAAACAGTATGGTAGAATTACTTCCTTATTTTTGTAGGTTACAAATATATATAATAATTATCAAATTAAAATTTCTGGGGATTGGAGCAAGACTTCTACATTTGGAGACCTAAATTATAAAAAATTTGATTGACTTTTTGTTTTTGCTATTCCCATATATATTTTATGCTTTCTAATAACAGGCTGGTGCTGCACTAAGAGTTTTCCGATAACCTGTGCCAAATAATGATTGGAAGGTTTGAAGTTTAAAGAGACAACAAAAACCACAAAAAAGAATTACAAGTAGTTGTCATTAACTTTCACTGATGGGAATACAGATTGAGCATGATCTTACATGCTACTGTCGATATTAAACATTTTGCAATGTCAATCATACAGAAAGAGAACAAAAAAAACAACTTACCAACACTGCAGCTTTGTTAGTGGAAAGTATATCATTGGAGAGTTGTTTATCTGTTCTAGAGAGTATTCATCTCTAAACTGAGAGTACCTGAGAAAAATGTTCAAATGCTTTACTAAACAAAGATCCACAAGCTTGTTCTCTTGATACTTAACGTAGACATTAGCCCTTGACATAAACTTTACAACTATCTGTATACTAAATGAACATTGAAATGGTCACACTGGGTCACAAAGAGAGTTTTACATTGTCAACCTTTGATTAACATTATTTAATCTACATACTCTTATTATCTATTCATTGCAAATGCGAAGAAACAAAATAAAAAATGTTTTAAATTTTAAAACACTACACTTATACCATAACGTTTTGTCAAAAATTAGGAAAAAGATGTTTAAGCTGAATTTCATTTTGACTTAAGAAGCTACCAATAGTTCATACCAACTGATAACTTACGGGTTGTTTACGGAGTGCTTGTGGTTTTTCCATGCTATTTTGGCAAAGTGTTCAGGTTTAGTTCCTGGCAAAAAAAAAGTAAACATGTTACAAAATAAACACACAATTATGTAATATCTATTTAAATTGAGAGGTCAAAAAAAGTTTTAAAAAAATTTTTTTTTTAACATTACATAAAATGGAATTCATTTTAAACATGGACATTTCTAGGGTCCCTCTAAATGGAGGCTACCTAGCCTTGAGTGTAGGTTCCCTCCAGAACTCTTTAAGCCCAAAAAATGTAGAAATTGTCCCTTCCATTTTCTGCCTCCCCCAATGCTGTTGCCTGTGTCGGTGTGCCTGACTGCCTGGCTATCTGCATTATACAGTATGTCTCCCTTGAATGGTGCTAGTTGTGCATGTATGACTATCAATCTAAAAGTTGGCTTCACAGTAAAAATAATGGCGAACAGTATCATTATCAATTTTAAAAATTACTTGAGAGAGACAGAGAGAGAGAGAGAGAGAGAAAGAGAGACTGAGAAAGAGAGAGAGACTCAGAGAGAGAGAGATAGAGATAGAAAGAGATAGAGAGAGTGCGCGCAAGCGAGAGAGACACACGCAAAGAGAGATAGACAGAGACAGAGAGGTTTGTTGTTGTTTGTTGTTTTTATTTTTTGGGGGGGGGGTTCTTCTTAAAAAGATTTTTTTTTAAACATTACATAAAATGGAATTCATTTTAAACATGGACATTTCTAGGGTCCCTCTAAATGGAGGCTACCTAGCCTTGAGTGTAGGTTCCCTCCAGAACTCTTTAAGCCCAAAAAATGTAGAAATTGTCCCTTCCATTTTCTGCCTCCCCCAATGCTGTTGCCTGTGTCGGTGTGCCTGACTGCCTGGCTATCTGCATTATACAGTATGTCTCCCTTGAATGGTGCTAGTTGTGCATGTATGACTATCAATCTAAAAGTTGGCTTCACAGTAAAAATAATGGCGAACAGTATCATTATCAATTTTGTTTAGAATTACTTGGGAGAGACAGAGAAAGAGAGAGAGAGACAGACAGGGAAAAAGAGAGAGAGAGAGAGAGAGAGATAGAGATAGAGGTTTTTTGTTTTCTTTTCTTTTCTAATTACAAATCAAGTTACAAACTCTGGGTTTCAAAAAACAGCTGCTATAAATGACAATAAATAAAGCAGAGTTATCACAACCGTAAAATTGTTATTTCCTAGATCTAACTTTAAAAGCCGATGGCATCATGCTTGGTGGAATTCAGAGGGTAATTCCCTATAAAATGCGCTGAACTTATGAAACAAAATAAAAACATGGCTAAATGTGATGACACATTATCTTAAAAGTCAGTTTTAACTTCTTTTCCTCCATCAAATTTCAAATCACTGTACACAATAATAGTTGAACTTAGTATATGAGTCCAGGTTTCCAAAAATTTTTTTCAATAAAAGAAAAATTGAAATGTCTACACTAATTTGTCTGAGCTAAAGGTTCTATTGCATGAACTCTTTTGGAATGCTCAGTTGTGGCTGGATGATAAGAAAATTTTTGTTGTAGATAAATCGGATATTGCACACATAACATAGAATGAGGTTATTCATGGGAAATACAATTTGATTGTGAGAATGTTATGAGAATACTTAAATTATTATGTGCATGTTATAAACAATTTACCATATTTCTTCATGTGATCTCTCCCAGCATTCCCAAACAACTGAGCAGTTATAGGGGCCCTGTCTAGATCATACTGGTCTAACATCACTGTCACATGCTTGTCCATAGGATTGGTTCTGTCGGTATACTAAAGGGAGGGAAAATTGCAAACATCATAAAGAGCCATTCATCAATGCTCAAAAGAAGTCAAGCTTACTGCTCATGCCAACCTCCCTTCAATCAGATTGAATATGCACTTGCTTAGCTGAAAAATAAATCTTGCAAAAGAATGTCTTACGTTCATGATATTAAAGCTTGTGAAATTTCTTGCTAAAAAAATATTTCTTGTGCATGGATTTGCTTCAAAAACTAGAAGAGGGGCTCCACCTTTTGGAGAGGGAAAAAGCTCAAAGAAACCATATCTGACTAGAATCATCTTGGATTTTAATTTGCACTTAGAGGAAAGTTAACTCTGTCTAATAATTTAAATATTGAACTTTATAATTAACATTTCCTCCTTTTCTTTTTTGGTAATTAACAGGACCAAAAAAAAAAAAAAAATTTCTCAAACCACATTTTTTGTCAGTTTTAAAGTACAAAAAAAAAAAACAGTGATAAGAATGGGTTTTTTTGTGTGCTAAATTTAATTTAAAAAAACATGTGTACTTTTAAAATGTTTTCTTTCTTTCATTTGAAATTTAGTGACAATCACACAAAAGTACAGTAGAAAATTTTGAAAATCCATATTTTATTGACAAAGTAACTACATAAAAGAAAAAGAATATTAAATGCATCTTTTCCAATAAAACAAATCAAGTACCTTGGCCGAAAGTGAGCCCTTCTCCATCTTCTCAAATCCAATGGCCATAACACAGTCAGCTGTACCTATTTAATGTAGACAGAAAGATACACCTTTTAAGATAGTTACATTTTGTACAACCCCCTCCCCACACCCCCTTTTGATTTTAGGTTTGAAAATGACACTGGAAAGCATGATGGTCTCAAAATACTAATAAGGTATACTTCTCTCTGAAACATTAATGATGACACTTTTCAAATCCCAATTTCACCTAGGCCATACTTATTTCTTCCCTTGCCAGGCATTTCTCTAAAATGATTTAAGAATTTTCATAAAATACAGCTGATGTCCAAGTCTGTCGTGTCATAATCTGTCCAGAGTAGTAATTTTTTCATCTCATAGATACATTCCTAGGCCCATTTACAATATTAAATAATTTTATATTATAATTTTTTTTCTCCACTAAATTTCGTTCAGTTATAATTTATCTTAATGAAGATAAAACATTAAATGTTCACCTCCAGCAATCATGTTCCTAGCCATGAACAAAGCAGTTGATCCAGTGGTGCAAGCATTGTTTACCTGATGAGAAAACAGGCATAGAGATGACATATATGTTTATAACCTTAAGAGTAAATCAGAGTGTTTCAAGGAGGTCTATAATATTCATAAAGGCAGAGAATGCAGAGGAATGGCAGAGGCAGAGAGAAGGGGAGAGAGAGAGAGAGAGAGAGAGAGAGAGAGAGAGAGAGAGAAAGAGAGAGAGAGGGAGAGAGAGAAGTAGAGAGAGAGATAGAGAGAGAGGGAGAAAGAGAAGTAGAGAGAAAGAGGGGGTGGGGGGGATTAATAGATAATTTTACCCTCAAACTCCTTTTTTATTCGATACTACAAATCACTCATTAACATATTGAATGATAAACGAAGAAAACCAATTTAAGTCAAACAATTTGCAAACAGTGTAATAAATGTTATAATATTTTTTAGTTACGTTGATTCCTTTGACAACTTTGGTCTGATTTGTCAGTATAGGTTTTGAGATAGGCACCTAAAATCCCCTTTTCCATTATTTTAAAATTTTTTTTTAGTCTTGTTATCTATGTTAATGATTGAGATATTGTGTGATATTGTTATTATAAATGGGAAAGCATACCTTTTGATTTTAGGTTTGAAAATGACACTGGAAAGAATGGTGGTCTCAAAATACTAATAAGGTATACTTCTCAGGTGTGCCTGAAACATTAATAATGACACTTTTCAAATCCCAATTTCACCTATGCCATACTTATTTATTCCCTTGCCATCTACTTTAATTATGTCAGGCATTTCTCTAGGATATGATTCAAGTATTTTCATAAAATACAGCTGATGTTCAAGTCTGTTGTGTCATAATCTATCCAGAGTAGTATTTTTTTTTCATCTCATAGATACATTCCTAGGCCCATTTACAATATTAAAAAAACACAATTTATATTTTAATTTTTTTTTCTCCACTAATTTTTTTTCAGTTATGGTTTATCTTAATGAAGATAAAACATTAAATGTTCACCTCCAGCAATCATGTTTCTAGCCATGAACAAAGCAGTTGATCCAGTGGTGCAAGCATTGTTTACCTGATAAGAAAACAGACATAGAGATGACATATGTTTATAACCTTAAGAGGAAATCAGAGTGTTTCAAGGAGGTCTATAATATTCATAAAGGCAGAGAATGCAGAGGAATGGCAGAGGCAGAGAGAAGGGGAGAGAGAGAGAGAGAGAGAGAGAGAGAGAGAGAGAGAGATAATTTTACCCTCAAACTCCTTTTTTGTTCGATACTACAAATTACACATTAACATATTGAATGATAAACGAAGAAAAGAAATTTAAGTAAAACAATTTGCAAACAGTGTAATAAATGTTATAATATTTTTTTTTAGATTCTATTTTTACTTTGTTCCGTTGATTCCTTTGACAACTTTGATCTGATTTGTTAGTATAGATTTTGAGATAGGCACCTAAAATCCCTTTTTCCATTATTTTTTTTTTTAGTCTTCTTATCTATGTTAATGATTGAGATAATGTGTGAATAAAATGGTTTTTTTTTCAGAGATAAATGGGAAAGCAGTGCTACTATTAATCTAAAAATCTTCAGTTGAGAGGTGTAATATGTCAATTGCTAAAGCATCACACATACATTGTAGATTGGTATGCCAGTCATGCCCAATTGATACAGAGCTCGCTGTCCACAGCATGTATCACCTGTGAAAACATATAAATTGAGCTCAATAAAACATGTACTGCATCTATTATAATCTACAAATCATCAAGAATATGATGTAGCAAAGAAATCAAGATAATTATGATGAGTTTCTTCTTTAAGTCATTTCCATGTTTAAAAAAAGTAATTAAAAAAAAAATTTGTATTCAGACTTGAGGCTGTCAGCTGAAAGAATTTTTAGAATTCAAGTGCGACTTAAAAGTGCATCTTGAGACTAAGGCTAGAAACATTCATTTCATCAAATTCTTTTACTCCTGTTTTTTTTTAAACAATATCAAAATCTTGATCTAAAAAAAAAAAATGTAAACAACTGAAATAAAATGCAGTGTTCCATTCATATTCTGTATATTATTAAGAAGAAACAGATTCTTTAAACTTCTCTTTTTAGTTTTTACTCAACAAAACAAGGCATACAATGATACATTAGGTTTCATGGGTTGACAAGTAAAAAAAATAATAACACCTTGGTCAATTGCAATAATGCTTATTACTAACCTGCGACATAACCACAGCAGGCTTGCTCAATTTGATCATAACGAAGCCCAGCGTCTTCCAGAGCTTTTGTACCTGAAAAGACAAAGAATAAAGGGGTCAATTAATCAAAATGACAGATGTACATAGCAACCTTAAAAATCAATGTTAAATTTAATTGCATAGATTTCTTCACTACATAAGAGATTCCAGAAATCTGTACTTCAATTAAATACATTTGACCATTAAAATTTTGTTATTTCAAGGGACATTTTAACTTGAGCAGCTCTAGTCTAAATAAATATCATTGAATGTGAATAAAAGTTATGATGCAGTTCTTCTACTGGTGATTCTAAATCTTACCTGCTTCCAAGGCCATTTGTGGATAATCAAAGTCATCTCGCCTTCCAGGCTTTTCAAACTGGAATATAAAATATATGTACACAATGCTATTAAATTTTAAAACAAAAAAAGAGAAAATTTTGTGTTCTCTCAATGCATATAAGAACAACAGCACAACAAGAAGAACAACAACAACAAAATAATAATAATAGTAATAATAGTAATAATAATAATAATAATAATAATAATAAATATAATAATAATAAAAATAATAATAATAATAATAAGAGTGGTCTTTTTGTTTTTCTTTGCTTGGAGACAGCCATCAGTGTGAAAAGTTGCTCTTTTCTCCTTACCTGTAGTTGTATGGAAAGTCGCTTTGATATTAAATCCGCAGACAAACCCATTTTAAGAGAAATTTGGAATTTTATACTTTGAACGTAGGCTGTTTCTATCATTAGACTTTCTGGAGTAGCTGATAGATCTTTCTGCCTCGACAAAAGAGGTGGGAAGGATGGTAAGAAAAATCATTTAAGGCTTGGCGCAAACCTTTCTCGCATAGTCATTTTGCTGTCGCAACTCAAAGCACAGGGCACTTGAATAGTTTTATGTTGTTAGGGCCTCGACCCTAGTTCCCTCCCCTTCTTTTGGATCTGTTCTTGGTTTGGTAATCATAACACTTTGTTATTGTTAATTTATGGAAGAATAGATATATCTTATCACTGAGCTTGACCATTCATGCAACTGCAATTTGTTCTCTAAAATCTACTCAATCATATATGAATATCAGCTGAGTCTATAATAATATAAATGCACTGCGTTTTGTCCAAATTTTGCTATACACTATATCATAGTGGTTCTGTCTAAATAATGGTTTTAAACGCTGTCTATTGCAAGTATTCTATTTACAGCAGTAAATAATCTTTCTTTAAACCTAGGAAACGTTAAACTAGGGGAAAGCTTTAATTAGTTCGATGGTCAGACCAAAGAAATTGATTTGAAAAAAAATATGCATATATATAGGCCTATAGAGAAAAAATTGCCAAAAACACTACATGTAGTGCATAGAGCAAAATTTGGACAAAAACCCATATATACACGATGAAGAGATAGCTCATCATGTTTCCATGCATACTAAGGCATGAATTTGACTTAATAAAGTTAACCTTCTTTAAAATGTAGATCTAGCTGACCTTAAAAAGTAGGTAAATGTGTAAGAAAACTCATAACAGAAGTCTACTTTTTTCCTAGATTCCTAGATCTAGAGGTCTACAACTAAGACGGCTTAGGATCTTTAGATTAGATCTATCGAGATTTTCTAGATCCATATGACTTGGGTAATATATGCAGTCTCTGAATTTTAAACCATTTGTAAGAGTAATTCAGTTCTACCTTGGTCATACCAACTCCAACAACAAACACTCGTCGCTGCGCCATGGTTCACTAGTAGAAATCTAGATTCGATTTGTTTTACTTTCGTTATTAAGCCTAATTCCTTGCGTTCTGTCGCTCAAAATAAAACTTCTACAAGACCCCTGCGGTTGAAAAGACTGTCACTTTAGCACGACTGCACGACTTGCTCAGTCAAGAATGCGACACGCAGCCTGGCCTTCAGATTCGTACTGCCTCGAGTACGACGAGTAGACATAAATCTACATGTAACTGTATACATACAAATTTACCTGAAATCAGATTAGATAACGCGTCAGCGATCAAAGGTTGGGCAGTCTAATTGTCCCACCTGTGACATTGACTGAATATGTATACCTTCCGAGTTAAGCCTTGCTCAAAAGCAACACGTAGTTGTAGTTAAGTTGGTTTTAACATCAGCTCTATATACGCTATATTGTGGACGGGCCCCAAGACTGACGTACAACAAGTTAATGTGCTGACAGTAGTGACACAAATGCACGCGGAAAAAAAAGGGGGGGGGGGGGGGGGGGGGGCGGATAATTTGACTCGTCGGTCACATTACACTGACACCGATCCAACCAGTAGGAAGCGAAATCGCCAGGGCTCGAACCGCGGACCTTTTGCGTCGGAATCCGATGTTCTACCCTATGGCCATCCCCCTCCCTCTTTTTCAAACGAAACACATCTAAAAATCTACATAATATAATTATTACAAACCGAACTTGTCCTTTTTTTTTCTTCTTCAGCCATAAAAAAAAACTTTTTTTTTATTATTAAAAATGTTCTGGCCAACTTCGGAGACAAAACTCAACAAGACTGTTTCACTTTGTTTGAAATGGCACTATCGCCGTATCGGTATCGTTTTGTGTTTGTGTGTTTTTTTATTGTTTTTTTTTTTTTATGTTTTGTATTTTTTATACAGAGGTGTTACTGGTGCAAATTTGATCAAATCCCTTGGAAAAGAAGCATTATTGAAGATCACACTGTCTTGTTCATAATAATTTATTCTAACAGTGTTTTATTATATTTGTACATGCAATATTATGTCTTCCATTTGGCATTCTACCCCGCAAATCTTCTCCCTCCCTCAGTACTACAGTGTTAAATAATATATATTATTGCAGTTGCCATGGAGACAGTGGCAGCAGTAGAAGAAGAAGAAGAAGTAGTAGTAGTAGTAGTAGTAGTAGTAGTAGTAGTAGCAGCAGCAGCAGCAGCAGCAGCAGCAGCAGCAGCAGCAGCAGCAGCAGCAGTAGTAGTAGTAGTAGTAGTAGTAGTAGTAGTAGTAGTAGTAGTAGTAGAAGTAGAAATAGTAGTGGTATTAGAAGTAGTTGAGTTGGTTTATATCCAACGTTGGCACTGTATAAGCTATATTATGGACGGGCCTCAAGACTAACATCGCACAATTTGCTGTGCTGCCACTCACGAGTTTAGCCTTGCTCAAAACCAAAAAAACTTTCAATCATTTTTTATTGCTTTTTTATTCGAGCCACAATAAAGCTGTTCGTTTATTTGTTTCTAAGTCCATATACATTGTATGTCTATAATGATATACATTTACTTGCAGTATTATCTCTTCCATTTAGCGATCGACCTCGCAAATCTTCTCTCGCGCTCAGTACTACAGTGTTAGATAATATATTTTGAGGGAGACAGTAGCAGCAGCAGCAGCAGCAGTAGTAGTAGTAGTAGTAGTAGTAGTAGTAGTAGTAGTAGTAGTAGTAGCAGTAGTAGTAGTAGTAGTAGTAGTAGTAGTAGCAGCAGTAGTAGTAGTAGTAGTAGTAGTAGTAGCAGCAGCAGCAGCTGCTGCAGCAGTAGTAGTAGCAGCAGCAGCAGCAGCAACAGTAGTAGTAGTAGTAGTAGTAGTAGTAGTAGTAGTAGTAGTAGTAGTAGTAGTAGTAGTAGTAGTAGTAGTAGTAGTAGTAGTAGTAGTAGTAGTAGTAGTAGTAGTAGTAGTAGTATGGTACAGAGAAGCAGGCCAACAACTATAGAGGCTTTAACAGATGGAGCTAGACCTAGGGACCAAATAATGATGCTAGCGACTGAGGGAATAAGGTGAAATTAGGTTAGTAAGGGACAGCCACAAACCTAGGTCTAGCTTAGACCAACAGATAAGACATGTTGACAAAGACACATTTTTAGACAAATGACATGGACGGGGATCGAACCCGCACCTTCTACTCGGCACCCATCGCCTTGCCAAGGCGAAGGCCAGTGTGCTTAACCACTCTGCCATCGGCTTTCACAAAAAGTAGTAGTAGTAGTAGTAGTAGTAGTAGTAGTAGTAGTAGTAGTAGTAGTAGTAGTAGTAGTAGTAGTAGTAGTAGTAGTAGTAGTAGTAGTAGTAGTGGTGGTGGTGGAAGAAATAATAGTTGTACATGTAGTTGTACATGTGTTCACATGCTGTTGTGATAGTAGTGTAATAATAATTATCATTATCAATTATTATTGATATAAACTTATATCATTATAATTATTATTATTATAAATGTTATTATCATTATCATTATCTTTTTAATCAGTCTATTGTTTTTTGTTGTAGCCTACTGATTGTTTTCAAATCAGAATAGAACATAATTATCTGTTGCACTTAAAACTGCACCAGTTTTTTTCAAAAGTTAATTCAGAGCAACAGTAACTAATTGTGGTTTAGACTACCTAGTGAGTGTTTGTACCATGAAATGAAAATATACTCAAAATACAATGTTATTCAAATGCACAAGTGGACACACATAAAGGTAACATTTGCATTCATTTATTTATAATATCATTATAATAGAATATTAGATCTATTAGTTGTCAAAAAAATAACCTGAAGTAAATTGAAAGGTTATCTTTGTTCAAAAATTTTAAAAAAAGCAAAAACAACTGCCACCGGCCTCAATTCAAATATTTCAAACATTAAAATAGACAGGTATACATTCACTAATTCACACATACACCTATATATCGACTCACAAATAAACATATTTCCACACATACCATTAGATACATGTATTATGTGATGTACATACATAACAAAAAAAAATTACTTTTCATTTGTTTGTTGAATGGTGTTTACTTTTCTTACTCTTAATATTTAAGGTGAAAACATTATATTAAACAAATAAATTGCTAACATTTTCGTTTGTTTCTTCATCAGTTTTTGTTACTAATACTATTGCTTTTATTTCTTCGATTATTTTTTGTTTTTGTGTTTATCAAATCAGTTAACAATATCAGTACAAATCCATATTTTTATTAAAAAAACTGATATGAAAAAAAATTGGATTTTATTCTCACATGCTTCCATTTAACGCTATAGCTAAATAACAAATAGGCTACTAGAATATCATTTGGGTATGGACGTCTTCATTGTTCAAATCAATATTTATTATGGATTTGGCATATCTAAGTTGCCTGATGTTTTCTCTAAGATCTTAAGCACTATTAAACACATTTTTGTTAATATAATATCAGCTCTGGTGAACATTACTGCAATATATTCTATCAATACATACGTGTATCCTAATATCCCTCTTTTTGAAAATACCAACCAATGTAAGGAGAGATCAAAATTTAGACTTGTAACTTCTCCTGCATAGCTTTTAGCTTTATTTAATTTTCTCACATGCTGTACATTTGCCTGTATGATCAATCAATGCATCATTGAAGCTTTTATGAAGCACTGACAATAGCATTCTGTGATAATGTCTCTTTAAGTTGACAATACTGATGAAATCTCAAAGGAATTACACTCCACGATGATTGTCATCAATAACATCAATAAAGCATGTTTGCCCTTTATCAGCAAAGAGCTTCATTTGCAGTTTTACTTCTACTTTAAATTAGGCTGCGGTAGACTTTGTTTCAGTTATGTCTACACAGTTTGTTATGATTTCTTTAAAGATATTGGTTCAGGGCAGGCCACAAACAGCTTGTCTCCCCTTATCTCAGTCTTATATGTTTTTAGCTTTAATCCTGATGACGATTCCCCAGAGGTCAGATCAAAGCTGTAAAAATGCAAAGGACAAGTGACCTGTACTGTGTCCCCCAAATCCTCTATATCACCCTGATCAAGCGGACCCTTGGCGTGAGGGCAGACGGTACTGCACACAAAGAATCTGTCAGGATCAAGGTAGAAAAGAACCAAAGGTGCGCCACTTTTTAAGTAGACTTTTCTGCTCTCCTGTTGCTTTAACTCAGCGACATTTCCAAGAAAATGCCATTGAGGATCAGTATCAGTTGCTGAATCTGTCATAGTGATATTATTTGCTACATCTAGTCTTAATACATTAATTTCTAACGGCACATGTAGGAAAACAGTTTCCCATACATATAACAAACAGAAGAAAATACTCTTTGCCAATTCTACTCAAATTTAGCATTAATGATCAGTCTGTATGCAAAGAGGATACATTGTTGGGTTCTTCTTTATTCTAATTGACAGGAAGAGGAAAGCAAACAACAACACATATGTCATTAAGACTGGTCAACACACGTGGAACAACTTCATCAGTCCTTTATGTCAAGTCCATATCTCTTGTACAGATCTTTAGTTTGTACACCTTCGATTACAGCTGTAAAAAAAATGTAAAATGCTAACATGAAAAAAAAAGGTTAATAAGGAATATGCAAAGTGAAAAAAACACATGTAGAAGCTCTATGTATTGAGATTGCGAATAATAATATTGAATATTTTTTGCAAGTGAAGAAATATCATATCCTCATTTTAATGTTGTCATTAGGATAAAGTGAAAGTCTAGTACATGCATAAATAGGAACATCACAGCTCTGGAAACATGAACTTGATTTATTTAATTCAGAATGCTTTAGTGTCTCAATGTAGTATAGCCAACAGTGTTTTTCAGGCAATTTTCTATGTAATGTCATAGAAAATGAAATAAGAAAAGAACCATTTCTGTTCATGTAAAAAAAAAAAAAAACAGGACTAGAACTAGTATAGATAGAATTGTGGCGGCACCAGGTGAAATTATTTCACAAACAAGCCAAATGTTCACTGGAATCCTCAAATTGGTTGCCTGTGTGACAACAAGCACTTTCTTCTTTATTTTCAGGTTTATATCAAATAATGAATAAGAGTTAAAGCGGAATAAAGGTTTACAAGTATTCAACAACCTAGAATTAGGCAAATACCCTAAGGAATGTCAATATAAAAAAATACCTCAAATAGTTCAGTTCATTATTCAGCAAAAGTATTTTCATTATTATCCTTACCTAAAATATGTATTAAATACTCACCAATTCTCCCTAGCACCATTTGTCCTACATCTTTGATTTCATTATATTCATGCAACTTGTCAATGTGCGTTTGCAGCTCAGTTTCCAAATAACCACTGTAAAACATATTACATATGACAAAAGAGATGATAAAACCAGTACCCTTAGGAAAAGTAGATCTGCAAAGTAATGTCCCTTTTAATGAATAAAGTTGTGGCTGTCATATCCTTCACTTATTCTTATTAAAAATTGTTCTAATTATAATTATTTAAATATCTGCTTAAAATATGAATTTGAGTTATGCCACATTTCTTTGAATTAGATTATTTAAATAAACATACTTTATGATCTTAATTTGCAATGTATAGTCCAAACTTGTTTTAAAAAAATTAGTGCTTAGTACAATTCAAATTTGACAACTTCCCCCAATTTAGCTATTGCAATAATTCCAACACCGTCTGAAGCTTAACCATTTTACTTTTACTACACAAATGATTTATTAAGTAATTATATCTCTCAAGAAGATGCATGCGGCAGCTGATGTTATTGAAATCACTACATCTCTTGTGATTCTGAAACTACTATCAGCACTAAGACTTTTAGCCCAATTGTTTCTTTGATTAAACCTCTTATCATCTTAACTATAACCAATATATGTAATTATTTATTCCTAACTCCAGTTCCTATTTTTTCCATTGATTTTTTTTTTATCATAATAAAACCCTAATTGAAATGAATGCAGCAAAATTAATAGCACAGAATATGGACTATATCTATCAGATAGTTGATTTTGTGAAAAACTTCTGGGTCTTCTCAGTGAAAAGGTATTATAAGAAGGAAATATGCAGCATTGATCATATATAAAATTAAGTTTTGTTTCCAAAGCTTACCAAGCCTTAAGTTCCCCTATCTCTTTTTCCACTTCTTGGATTCTGTTTTGAGTGGATGTAAGACGTTCTTTCAACTGAGTGTCAGTCAACTTGTGTGTTCCAGCATTATGCTGAGGTGGTAAAATGGAGAGATAATGAGTTATAATTGTAACCTGGACATGACTAAATAAGTTAAAGAAACCGTCCCTTTTAATATTCACACTCTAAATAAGAGTTAATTTAAATACCTAATCAATCACTGTAACAATATTATCAAAGAAATATTGTAAGAAAACATGAGTTTGATAAAATGGATAGTGAACAAAGGTATTCTTAACTTTATTTTGCCGCTGGGGGGTGAGGGGGGAGAGTCAAAGAAGTTTCCTTTATCCCCATTTCGCCCTTCCATGGATCATAATTCTAACTGTAGAGCACCATGCTGAAGATCCTTAACTAGATCTATAATTTTCTGAAAATATTCTTTTTTTTTCAATAGTCAGAGCATCTTTGAACAAAAATACATGTATCAATTTAAAACTATCTGTATGCAACACATCACAATCAGATATAAACAGTGTAAAGAGGCTTAGATTTTCCACCTTTCATGAGCTGTGGAAAAGAACGCCAGTTTTTTTCCACAGGCGATAAAAAGTGGAAAAGTATTCTTACAAGATAATTTCAATAACCAGTACACCAGTAAAATATAAATAACTCCAATTCAAGTACTTACATTTCTTGAAAGTGGAGACTTAAACTGCCGCGAAAGAGGAGATGCTACAGTACATTTGCCTTGCAAACTCTTATTCATCAGGGATTATGATCTGCAATAAAAAATGAGTGAAACAACACATGCATTACAAAATTCAATATATATACATATATGGTTCAGCAAAATTCGGACAGAAAATATACATATTTGAAATATATTCCTTACCTGGTGTGGTCCCAGCTTTGTTTACATGGCGGATACATTAATATCGGAGGTAAGGTAATTGAATAAATTTTTAAGAGCCAAAAATTAAACAATTTTGTAGAAAATCTCTTTGGAAAAAGTTAATTAATAAAAAACGACAACTGGGGGGTGATAGCATGTCCTTTAATACAAAAACCCGTCACATAATATTTTGCTTTATACAGTGGACCTTGGATATAACGAAATTGTTGGGCCTGAGTTAAAATTTTGTTATAACCAAGGTTTTCTAAATCTAATCTAAAAAAAAACGGAAAATGGCAACGTTGCTGTAAATTGTAGACCGTCACTAGCCTAGTGCCTCTTTACCCCAGAAAGAGAGAGATGGAAAAAGAAAAAGAAAGAGAGAGAGGGTTGGGGGAGTAGGGAAAGGTTTCGCGCGCGAGAGAGAGTGCTCTACGCTGTGTACCCTGCTCTTTGGGCCTGTGGTGGCGCGCCAACAACAGTTCGTTGAATCTGCGAAGCCTTGGACTGGCATGGGCGCGCGCACAAACATAGAGATGCCTCGCACACCAGCGTTGTCTCTGGAGAACGAAAATTACATGACGTTTTAGTCTGTTTGCGTCATAGACTGTGTGCGTAGGCTTATGCTAGACACCACGTAACACTACCCACTGATAGAATTAATGACTGTAGCAACCAAGCACCCTCCCCTGCACAATGACCTACTCAGTCCATCCGTGCAGCCTTTGGCATCGCAATGCAGAAAACCAGTCAGGTTTACACTTTTTTTTCGTTGGTTAGGTCTAGGGTTTTAACTAACAGCTTCGCTACGCACAAGGTCTTAGACAGCTGATGTTCGCTACGTCAGAGGTTTTTATACCATCATTTAATAAGGAGAAAAAATGTTCCTTAAAGATCCTTCGTAATGACCGAGGCTTTGCTACAGCCGATGATGCAATAGTCGAGGTCCATTGTATCAACAAGTCAGCACACCACATGTAAATGAATTTAAGCAATTTCCTCAACGGAAGCTTACTTCTGCTAAAGAACGAGTTGTTTCTCACACTTAGTGCAAAGTTGTGTGCGTTGTAACGCCAGCGGTATCCATCAGTGTCTTGCGAGTACCTGTTGAGAGATGCTGGAGCATTTCATGTCGCGCAAGTGACACTGTTTTTCACAAGCTTTCTCCGTGCAACCCATTCAAATAACCCAAAAGCATCGGCACTGGCTTCTATAAGCTGCATGAATGTGATTTCTTCATTATCAATCTGACAATTATTAAGAATGGTGGCTGGATCCACGATGTTGAATAATTATACGCCCTGCCATTTTTTAAAACAAAATAGCGCTGAAACTAGACCAGGTAAATGAACAATTAAAAAAGTGGCTTTTAGGATTATATTTGGCAGTTCGTTGAAAAGACAACAAAAAACTATAATGTAGTGTCTACCATAGAGACACTCCTTTAAATAGGCTAAGTTTAGAGGAAGAGCGGGTTCTGTACTGGTACCAAAAGAGGCAGCCCGAATTGAAGGATGCGCCAGCCGCCAACTCTAGGGCAAGTGGGGAGCGCCAGCCCTACTAGTAAATACGGAAGAGAAGTTTTCTGGATATAGCTGTCTGTATGCACATAATGAGTCACCTGTCCACAGTGGGGGAAGGGGGGGCCGCCAACTCTAGGGCAAGTGGGGAGCGCCAGCCCTACTAGTACTAAATAGGCTAAGTTTAGCGGAACAGCGGGTTCTATACTGGTACCAAAAGAGGCTGGTAAAATTCTGTCCACATGGTTAACTTTGTGAACTGCCCCCAGCAAAGTCCTTGAGTATAGTAAATATCAATCCAATTATTTTGCCTCCTATGACAATGTCCGCCCTGTAAACAGAAGAGCAGGGCAACTAGAACGAATCAACCCAACTTGTTCCCATTTGGGTCATCATCTAGAACAAAATATAACCAGTATCTGGACCAGATCCGAGAAAGATTTGTAACCTGTTATAGATCGTGTATATATATGCATCTATCATGCTCCGCAGTTGAGTAAAAAAAGACAACACATGCGTACACATGTGGATGGTAATTATATATGATGACATATATCCAGAGCGAAAAAGACAAGAACGGGGCAGGAAATCTCATGAACAGCGTAACAAGTACCTCTACAGTTACAGAGCAGTAGCATAACAGTTAGTCTATAGTCTATACAGTTACCGGACCAGGTACAGTTCCAGCCCCTTGTATCAGGGTAGGTTACCTATTCTGCTGGATGTACCTTGTGGATCGGTTCTCGACAAATTATGTCAACTAAACAGAGCTTGGACCATACCATATTACATAGATCTTGTGCTTGTACATAGACTCTCCTATGGTCGATTAATATCTAGAATCTATATCTAGGCTAGGTAGATCTATTGCTTCAGAATTAGATCTAGATCTATAATGTAAACATTTCTAGACAGATCTACCTGACGTTGTAATATTCACACATAATATCCATGACACAAAAACTACAGGGTCTTTATTTCAAATAAGCACCCAGTCCAACACTAGAGGACATCCTTATAAAGTGATAAAAAGACATACTTGTGTGTTTTTAACAAATATTCCAGTTTCTTCGCAAATCGAATTGTTAGTCTATGGAATAAATTACCAGAGGATATAGTTTGCGGTAGAACAGTAAACACTTTTAAAAACAGACTTGACAAATACTTTAAAATTACAATTTATAAAACTGATTATTGATTTTTGAGTTGGTGTTAAGTTAAAGTCTGCTCATTTTTTTTAGATCTAGATCTAGTAAGTGTAGGTACTACTACAACCCTCACCATAATATAAATGCATAGAGCAAGCTAAAGGCTCGGCCTATCAAGCCTAATATGTCATGATATGATATGATATAATATGAATACTAACAAGAAATCAAGATCTAGACTACTCGCGTGTTGCCTTTTCTTCGCTTAATCTCGATTTTCAGTCTTGGGTTTGCTTTTCTAGTTTCTACCTAGATGTAAATCTAGTACCTTGTGTAGACTAAGATTAGATCTAGAATCTAGATCTAGTTGTTTGTTTGTTTTCCTTGTAAATAAATCTAGATTAGATGGCCAAAGTGAAAGGTGGTTGTTCGTGACTGGTGTTTGGTGTTATTTAAAGTAAATCGAGAAGAATTATCCGCCTTGATCTACTCACAAATATCCTGTTGGTCCTGGTAGCCTAAGCCAACATCGAACTGTTGTGACTGACACAGCGGAATTATTAATAGATTTAATAATTAATACTAGTGATGAACAAGACGAAAATATAATATTAAATAGCGACATAACTTACAGATAGCCTTGGTTGGATATGTATGTAACTTACTATAAGTTAGCAGAAAGTGGATAACATAAAATTAATACATGTTTGTAATAGTCTATTATAGTTTTGTGTTAGATATATGAGATGGCAAGGGTTTTCCAGAAGAATTTCTATGCTATACGTGTCCATGATTCAATCCCAAAGAGCAAAGTCGGGGTTACAAGAAGGTTCAATAGTATTAATTAAATATAGCCAACTAGCTATTAATATGAGCTGATCTCTCTCGTGGCAGGGGATCTAGAAGCTATTTTCAATTTCACAAGATCATCGTCTTAATTATGACCCTGATCATTTTTTTTTCACTGCCATGAAGAGACCAATGAAGCTGTACTCTTAGGCATGGTTTTAGGCATTTCTATGAAGCCGACCATGACATTACATAGCCGTGTTGGTTCAGGCCGATGTCACACCGAGCACAAGCTTATTTACATGTACATATTATTGCTCAATTTTATTAATTCTTTTTATCTCTCTATCAATCTACACCGATCTCCTCCCCCCTCTTTATCTCTCTCATATAATAGTTATAAACTATCTATCAATCTCTCAACCCTCCTCTATTTCTTTTAAGGGGGCAACTGGATCAAGTGGTAGAGGGTTGATCTCCCAATTTGGAGGTCCTCGGTTCAAAAACCCATGATCGGTCCAAAATTTATTTGTCCCATTTCGTCCCCTACTGCTTGGACTGGTGTCCCTATAATGTGACCGACTGGGCCAGTAGTCATAGTATCCCCGCTCTGTCTCGTGTGTGGCGGCACATAAGTCTTGGAGTCCGTCCACAAGAAAATGCTGACGTTGAACTTTAAGCAATAAACTCAACTCAACTCTCTGTCTGCCCCCCTCTCTTGATCTCTCTTTCTCTCACACACACCCTCTCTCTCTCTCTCTCTCTCTCTCTCTCTCTCTCTCTCTCTCTCTCTTTCCTATCTTTGTCTGAATCTGTCAGTTCTATCATTTGTTTCGATGAAGAAAAATTTTAAGAAGTTCTTCTAATATTAATTATAGATAAAAAATTAAGGTATTCCAAAACAAAACGAAAACCCTATGCACGATTTTAAAAAATGGAATTACTTGAATATAACTGAATTGTTTAGATATTTCCTGAGAATTACTAATTTCCGGGGTTAACTGTAAATACATGCACACTGGCAACGCTTGTACGCTCCAGTTGTCTATATAAAATACCCAATTAAACAGACATAGGACCGTATAGGACCCCCAGGAGAACCTAGGAGACATTAAACCCGGAGAGAGGGAAAGAATTCTCTCCCTCCCTCTATAGAGAAAGACATCTTTTTATGGCCTATTGACAGTTAAAAGTCATTATTATTCTCAAAGAGGGATTTTAGTGCTGGTTCTTCAAACCTTAGAGGAGAAAATGGAGCAAAAAGGCAAGGCAAGTTGGTTTTACACATATTGCCAGTATCATTTCTTTGATCTGATTCTCAATAATTGAGCTCTTACAGTTTGATGTCCAAATTTATATAATATAAAGAGTTGAATTTGTAAATAACAAAAAATAAAAAATGGTTTCAAGTAACTAAAGCCGACGAAAATTTATAGATTATGTAAATATGCCAATATACTTTATTTAGATGACTAAATACATGTTACACAATGTATTTACAATATATCAAAAGATCCCTTATGCAAATGTGCAAATAAAATTCTAGGTCATGTGTTTAGAGTAAAAACTGAATGATAGAAAACAGCAATACTTTATAATGAGGTTCTTGTATAAAAAACTGATTTTCAACACTAAATATTGAAATATGGAGTACAAATCAGGATACTGGACGGGAAGGAGCAAAAGTATGGAATTAATAAAGATTGCAATGTATTTTCCCCACAAACAAAACTTCACTTCCACTCTTACTACAAAGGTTGAGGTTCCATTTCACATAAGTGTATCAAGCCTTACATAATATAAACGATTTGAAACAGAAAATTAAAAAAAAAACATATCAACAAATGAATTGATTTGCTATAAATCTTATAGTATCCATACACGGTGCTAGACTCTGTCTAAGACTGATGTTTCCTCTAGTTCATTTTTTAGATGTGCCAGATGTACTGCTGCGAGACTTGGAGCGGGCGGACCTGGGTGTCTTCTCTTTCTGCAGCTTCAGGCTACTGTTGCTGTTGTTGATGTTGAGTTTGCTGCCTACTGGGCTTCTTGGCTTAAATCTCTTTGGTGGTCCTGGTGAATGAAGGGTGAGCAATAGAAAAAATGTATATTATTAAGAACATCATTCTGTTGTTTTTTTTAACGAATTTTCTAATTGTGATTTATAGAATTACCAAATAAACCAGGAGCAATAGGGTGCAAACTATATCTTTCTATCAGTCTCATGAGTCATACCATAAAAATATTAAGAATTATCATGTCGGAAGCAAAGTAAAACTAGAAAATAGCATATTAAAAATGTGGCTTTGTGGAGGGAAAAGTAATGACAAATGCTATCTACATCTTACACACTTTAATTGAACGTCCACAATAAGTCCAAAAAGATAATTATATACTTGTACTTTATTGATTACACTAATGCATTTGACAGATTGCACCACAATGAGATAATCAGACAACATGGTTGAAGATTGAAAATCAACGGAAAAGATTTACAAATAATCCAAAGTATGTACTGGGAACGAATAGCAGCGATGCAAGTTGACAAAGAACTCAGCCCATTTCAAGCCATAAAGCGAGATGTCAGACAGGGCTGTGTGCTCTCCCTGGACCTTTTCTCTTTCTATTGTGAAATATCTTTGTTAAGTTTATCAAAGATTCAAGCAGCCACTCGTCTTGAACTTGAACTTGTAGAAGTTGAATTCACAAAAACGACATCGTTTGGAGCGAAGTATTCCTTAGTAACTGTAATATAAAGCTAATATGAAGCTCGATGGCTCAGTATGTAAGGCTCTTGATTGATCAACTGGACACATGAGGTTTGAAAATCAGCTGAAGCCCTCAAATCTGCAAATGGTATCCTCGTAAAACACTTGGGGTTTAAAACTAATACAGTTACGTTACCTAGCGTGGCAGGACGAGCGATAGCTGTTTTTTCAAACTTGTAAACCAGACTCTCAGCTGTAGCATCGGCGTTCACAGACAACTCAGCTTCTTTTTTCTCTGCATAGCCTTTCAGAACGTCATTCACAAGCTCGATCAGGGTCTGAAAGTTGTACATGTATTTGTCAAAACCATTTTATATTCCTATTACTTAAGGCAAACGTTTAGCATAATGAGATTTACTTGATAAAATAGTCAGTGTACCACAACTGGACCAAATGATCTAAGTGTAATAGGCAGAAGAGAAAAAAAATTCATGTGTCTGCTTCTTTGTCATATAATAGATAGCATTGTACATGTAATACAAATCGATAGGTAGGTAGGTAGATAGATAAAATGGATAGATAGATTGATACATGTAGTAAAATGGATAGACAGATAGATAGATAGACTAACATACATGTATAATAGATAGATGGACAGATAGACATATAAATATACAGACAGAGAGACAGATAGACAGACAGACTGACGGACAGACAGACAGATAGATAGTATAATAAAAGTATAATAATTTATATGATGAGTAATAATATTCATTAAGTACGTGAAATAACTACTGCTGTAGAAAAAGACCAACAGTAACAATGATTATGGCAAACTCCCTATGTTGAAGCTCACCATTTTCGAGTAAGGTGTCGTCTCTGCCATGATATCTTCCATCGTTTTGTGTGCGCTTGAGTCGTCTTTGTTAAGTCTATATGAAGGGGGGAAAAGAATTTCGATTGCCAAGAAAGGGGAATTGATTATGATTGTAGTATATGATTGTAGAATAGTGGGACATTCACTAGAATATTTTTTTTATAATTACCATAACATTGAGTGATACATGTACATGTATATGATTTCTGTTATATGTACTGGTTTACAATTTTTGCACACACACTGCTACGCTAAGATATGAGAATTGTTGTCCTTTCTAATTAACTAGTTGTTTAAAAGCTGCGCTGCATGTATGATATCAATTTAGAAATACATTAGCTGTCGCAATCTGTTTGAAAAATTAATCAAAATGTACTATCTAATAAAAAATAGTTATGCAATTATAATTTTAATTTTAATAATTATAATTATACAATATAATATAACTGTACACGTAAGCAGAGAAAAGCACACACAGGTAGGCACACATGTAACTGTAAGTGAACACAAGACCACTTACCTTGTATAATTCTCTCTCTCTCTCTCTCTCTCTCTCTCTCTCTCTCTCTCTCTCTCTCTCTCTCTCTCTCTCTCTCTCTCTCTCTTTCTCTCTCTTCTGTTTGTTTGTTGTTGTTGTTTTTTGTGCTGTTTTACTATTAATCTGTTAGGTCTTTTTGGGTGTCTCAATTCCATTTTTTAATGGGTGGTTATGATCTTTCTAAATTTTCATGATTTTTTTTTTACCAAGTGGCAACAAAAAGTTTTGTGAGCTGCATTGCTTACTTCTCCAATCGGTCCAGGTTGGCTTGTTTTGCCTCTTTCTCTTTAGCCTCCACCTCAGAGACTTTATTGAGGTATTCCCATTCAACAATGTCCTGACCCTCTTTCAATGGTGGGATTTGTGGTGGTGCTTCCACTTCTTTGGACATCTTTTATGTCATAGAAGAGAACAAAAAGGTATGGAGAAATGTTATTGTTTTTATAATAAATATTCGACCTTTACGAACAGCATCATTTCATTTAGTTTTCATTTATTCCTTTTGGTTTGATGTATTTGATAAGCCAGAAGGGAATGGTGGCACAGATGCACCCTGCTAAACGTGAAGCTTAGATTCTCTCTTGTACCTTTTCTCTCTTCTCCCTTTCTCTCCACGCCACCCTCTTTCTCCCTCTCTCTATCTATGTCCGTCTGTCTGTCTGTCTGTCTGTCTGTGTGTCTGTCTGTCTGTCTGTCTGTCTGTCTGTCTGTCTGTCTGTCTGTCTGTCTCTAGCTCTCTCCCCTTTATCTTTTGTGTTTTAATTCGCTCTGGAATCGATAATGGCGCATAATATATTAGTCTTCTTTATGAACATTATTCACCAAAACCATAATATTATAGAAGAGATTGATTTTGATCATCAATTGCTTATTCTATCCTAGCTATATATCTGCTACCTATACTTACTACTTTCCAGCTATTGTTTCTATCTGTTTCTCTCTCTCTCTCTCTCTCTCTCTCTCTCTCTCTCTCTCTCTCTCTATTAGTCTTCTTTATGAACATTATTTTATCACCAAAACCATAATATTATAAAAGAGCTTGATTTCGCTCATCAATTGCTCATTCTATCCTAGCTATATCTCTGCTACCTATAATTTCTACGTTCCAGCTATTGTTCTTTTGTTTCTATCTGTCTAAATATCTTTCTATAAACGTATCTGTCGTTGTTAACCTGCTTATATGTCTCTCTTTTGATCATCTTTTCTCTATTTGTTATTTATTTATATTATTTTTTTTTGCCAACCTATTCATTCGTTGTTTGTATCTATCCACCAACACATCTACCATTCCGATATAAAAAGTAGGTTGGAATTCCATTTCCGTTAAATATCGTCAGCTATATCTTCTCTTTGAAAACATTGTAGACAATCGTTTTTTGTGCCACTAAGAAATTTGCGTAGAGGTAGCTTACAATCCCCCGTCATTAGGATGTGTTACCTTGGCACAAGTTATTAAAATAGAGAGAGAAAGAGATCGGTGGCAAAAATTATGTCTATTACTCAAGCTTGGAGTTTGATTACCAGACAGTGTCGTTTAATAACAATATTATCCATTAATCATAATAACCACTACACATAGACATGATTTTATATAATTATAGAAATGAAGCGGGTGTACAAATCTTGTTTGCCTTTAATTTTAAGATCAAAGTTGAAGC
>RQTK01000054.1:936010-956330 GCA_003991915.1 Elysia chlorotica | reverse complement strand
GTCAAATTATGGGGGCAAATCGTTTAGTCAGATGTCGTTCCCTATTATTTGAATAGTCTACAAGCCTAGTTGCTTAATATGTTGTATAATTAGTTCTAGATATAGTAGTTTTGGTAGGATCAGAATTAGTAGTAGTTACAACTAAAAAGCCAAGCTGCTAATGTTGTAAGATTAGTTGTAGTTGTAGTAGTAGTCGCTCATGTTGTTTGGTTGTTTTATAGTAGGAACAACAATATAGCCTAGTTGCTAATGTTGTTTGGTAGTTGTAGCGATAGTCGTTGTAACAATATAGCTTGGTTGCTAATGTTGTTTCATGTTTGTACTGATCATAGTAGTAACAGTATAGCCTAGTTGCTAATGTCGTTTGGTGGTTGTACTGATCTTAGTAGTAACAATAGAGCTTAGTTGCTAATGTCGTTTGATGGTTGTAGGGCCTACTGATCTTAGTAGTAACAATAGAGCCTAGTTGCTAATGTTGTTTGATGGTTGTACTGATCTGAGTAGTAACAAGAGAGCCTAGTTGCTAATGTTGTTTCATGGTTGTACTGATCTTGTGTTCGTAGATGGTTGTACTGATCGTAGTTGTAACAATATAGTTGGAAGGGCTAGTATCAGTAGTAGGACCAACATGATAGCCTAGTTGCTGATGTTGTATTTTTAGTTTTAGTTGCAGTAGTAGGAACAACAACTTAGCCAAGTTGTTGATGCTGTTCGATAAGTTGTAGTAGTTTTGGAAGGGCTAGTATCAGTAGTAGGACCAACATGATAGCCTAGTTGCTGATGT
The DNA here is from genome assembly GCA_003991915.1 of Elysia chlorotica. Lineage (NCBI taxonomy): Eukaryota > Metazoa > Mollusca > Gastropoda > Plakobranchidae > Elysia > Elysia chlorotica. The sequence goes on along the minus strand of RQTK01000054.1, from coordinate 955,546 downwards.
TGTATTTTTAGTTTTAGTTGCAGTAGTAGGAACAACAACTTAGCCAAGTTGTTGATGCTGTTCGATAAGTTGTAGTAGTTTTGGAAGGGCTAGTATCAGTAGTAGGACCAACATGATAGCCTAGTTGCTGATGTTGTATTTTTAGTTTTAGTTGCAGTAGTAGGAACAACAACTTAGCCAAGTTGTTGATGCTGTTCGATAAGTTGTAGTAGTTTTGGAAGGGCTAGTATCAGTAGTAGGACCAACATGATAGCCTAGTTGCTGATGTTGTATTTTTAGTTTTAGTTGCAGTAGTAGGAACAACAACTTAGCCAAGTTGTTGATGCTGTTCGATAAGTTGTAGTAGTTTTGGAAGGGCTAGTATCAGTAGTAGGACCAACATGATAGCCTAGTTGCTGATGTTGTATTTTTAGTTTTAGTTGCAGTAGTAGGAACAACAACTTAGCCAAGTTGTTGATGCTGTTCGATAAGTTGTAGTAGTTTTGGAAGGGCTAGTATCAGTAGTAGGACCAACATGATAGCCTAGTTGCTGATGTTGTATTTTTAGTTTTAGTTGCAGTAGTAGGAACAACAACTTAGCCAAGTTGTTGATGCTGTTCGATAAGTTGTAGTAGTTTTGGAAGGGCTAGTATCAGTAGTAGGACCAACAAGATAGCCTAGTTGCTGATGTTGTATTTTTAGTTTTAGTTGCAGTAGTAGGAACAACAACTTAGCCAAGTTGTTGATGCTGTTCGATAAGTTGTAGTAGTTTTGGAAGGGCTAGTATCAGTAGTAGGACCAACAAGATAGCCTAGTTGCTGATGTTGTATTTTTAGTTTTAGTTGCAGTAGTAGGAACAACAACTTAGCCAAGTTGTTGATGCTGTTCGATAAGTTGTAGTAGTTTTGGAAGGGCTAGTATCAGTAGTAGGACCAACATGATAGCCTAGTTGCTGATGTTGTATTTTTAGTTTTAGTTGCAGTAGTAGGAACAACAACTTAGCCAAGTTGTTGATGCTGTTCGATAAGTTGTAGTAGTTTTGGAAGGGCTAGTATCAGTAGTAGGACCAACATGATAGCCTAGTTGCTGATGTTGTATTTTTAGTTTTAGTTGCAGTAGTAGGAACAACAACTTAGCCAAGTTGTTGATGCTGTTCGATAAGTTGTAGTAGTTTTGGAAGGGCTAGTATCAGTAGTAGGACCAACATGATAGCCTAGTTGCTGATGTTGTATTTTTAGTTTTAGTTGCAGTAGTAGGAACAACAACTTAGCCAAGTTGTTGATGCTGTTCGATAAGTTGTAGTAGTTTTGGAAGGGCTAGTATCAGTAGTAGGACCAACATGATAGCCTAGTTGCTGATGTTGTATTTTTAGTTTTAGTTGCAGTAGTAGGAACAACAACTTAGCCAAGTTGTTGATGCTGTTCGATAAGTTGTAGTAGTTTTGGAAGGGCTAGTATCAGTATGTAGTTGGACAAGATAGCCTAGTTGCTGATGTTGTATTTTTAGTTTTAGTTGCAGTAGTAGGAACAACAACTTAGCCAAGTTGTTGATGCTGTTCGATAAGTTGTAGTAGTTTTGGAAGGGCTAGTATTAGTAGTAGGACCAACATGATAGCCTAGATGCTGATGTTGCGTTTCACGAGGTTTAAAACGTTTCACGTTATCTTTCAGTTGCTTAAGTAAGTTACAGTGGTCTTTTTTTTCCTTCTGATGTGGTATCATTTTTTACTTGATTGTAGACTTTTCATTACTTTCGTAAATTTAATTGTACATATCATGATCTACCGATGCTTATGTCTTTGTATCCGCGGGACAACTTTATTATTTTTGTAAAGTGTCAAACTTTAGAATTGAGACCCATAATCTATAACGCCAAGTTGATGGCGTTGAACATTCATTTTATTATTGAATAAGTTGAGAATTTTGTTCTCAACTACTGAGGTTTATCCTCATTGGTATAACTTATGGACTGATACAGAAGTCTTGATTTAACCCACCGTAATGTCTCTGTGTGGCATTAGGTAAAATTGTCAGACGTTTGTCTTGGGAAGCGTCCACTATATAGTATAATTGCTAACGTAGGACGTTTAGTTGTAGTTATAGTAGTTTTGCTTGTTCTAGTTGTAACAGTAGTACTAATATTAAGGCCTAGTTGCTAATGTTGTATGCTAAGTTGTAGTTGCAGTAGTCGTAACAACAATAAAGCCTAGTTGCTGATGTTGTTCGGTAAATTGTAGTTGTAGTAGTATTGTATTTGTAGGACTAGTAATAGAAGTGGAAAGAACATGATAGCATATACATTATGCTGATGTTCCTTTACACGAGGGTTATAACGTTTAGTTTTGTCCTGCATTTTCTGTACTGAGTTACAGAGAGCTATTCATTCATCTGATGTGGTTTCAGTTTTTCTTGATTTTTATTTTCATTACGTTCCTTGAGTTAACTGTATATATCATGATGTAACGATGCTTATTTCTTTATATTTTCGGGGCCACTTTATTCTTATTGTATAATGTCAGACGTAATTATTGAGACCCATACTCTATAACGCCTGGCTGCTGTCGTTAAACGTTCACCTTATTTTAGAATATTTTTTTTTAATTTTGTTCCTAGCATAACCTTATTGGTATAGCGTATGGACTGATATATCTGTGTGGCAGCACGGACAATTTGTTAGACGTTAGTCATGGGACTTGTCCACTATATAGCCTAGTTGCTGATGTTGTATGTTTAGGTGTAGTTGCCGTTTTGGTAGTAGTTACAACAATATAGCCTAGTTGCTAATGTTGCATTTTTAGTTGTGGTTGCAGTAGTAGGAACAACAACTTAGCCTAGTTGTTTGATAAGTTTCAATTGTCGTAGTATTAAATTGGAAGGACTAGTAGTAGTAGGAACAACACGATAGCCTAGTTGCTAATGTTGTATTTTTAGTTGTGGTTGCAGTAGTATGAACAACTTAGCCTAGTTGTTTATGTTGTTCGATAAATTGTAGTTGTGGTAGTATTGTACTGATAGGATTAGTAGAAGTAGGAACAACATGATAGCCTAGTTGCTTATGTTGCATTCCACGAGGGTTAAAACATTTCGTTTTATCCTTCATTGATGTTTATGTACTGAGTTACAGCATTCTATTTTTCCTCTGGTTTGGTCTCAGTTCATGCGTTTTGACATAATTATTATCATAATATTAAAAATATTCTTCTTTTTTGTAAAATGAATGTAAGAAAACATAAAACAGAAAAAAAAACAAAAAAACGTAAAATTTAAAACCCTAAAAAAACATAAAATTGAAAAACCAAAAAAAAATATAAAATGTAAAAACCAAAAAAAAAAATATAAAATTGAAAAACCAAAAAAAAATATAAAATTAAAAAACCAAAAAAAACATAAAATTGAAAAACCCCCAAAAAATATAAAATTGAAAAACCAAAAAAAAAATATAAAATTAAAAAACCAAAAAAAAAACTTTAAAATTGAAAAACCAAAAAAACCTGTAAAATTGAAAAACCAAAAAAAAAAATTAAATACCCCCTTAAGGGTCGTGCCTTATCGTGGTGAGGGGTTTGCGTGCCTCAATGACCCGGAGAGCCATGCCGGCGGGAGCTGTGAGGTATCAGGATTCCAGAACATTCCTTTCTTTTTTCACAATTTAATCTTAAATAATTCCTATCATCAGGCATAGATTTCGATATACTGCATATCTTGTATAAAAAATTGTACGATGGCAAATAAGTTTTTTAATGGAAATACAGTTTCCAACTAATAATAACCAACTTTAAAAAAACAGGTTTGATATGTTTTATTCTTTTTTGCGTTACAAGTTCTAGCAAAGATCTTTATAATTTATCTATTTATATTTTTGTTTTTTTTTTTTTTTTTTTATTTTGTGGAAAGTAGGGTAGTTCCCTAATTCAAACAAATTTAACTCAAGGGCCATCGAAAATTACATATTTGTTATATAAAAATTTTAAGAATTTTTAGATTATACCTTTCTGATTGTCTCATTTTCTATCGTTTATTTGTGGTTTAGTCTGCAAATTATCAATGTATATAAAAATTTTCAGAATGGGAATTCCATCAGTTTTTTTTTTTAAATAATCACATCATCCTGGTACCTTACACGCTCTTGGTAGAGACTCTCATGCCGGACAGCTCGATGGAGAGAGGCCAGACTGAATACGGTCCGCCTTTCTCTTTTGCTTTAATCATCTAATTATCTACTATCCCTCTCTTACTGCGCTCCTTTCGTTTTGTCTTGAACTGTTTTATTCTTCTTCTTCAAATCGCTCCGTATATACTTGCGCTATTTTATACTGGCTTTGTGTTTATCAAAATCGACTTTTAACGGTTAGAAACATAATTATATCTTAATAGTTATAGCCAAGCATTTACCAACAAAATACAAATATATCGTCTTGTCTTAACCTGTTTTCTTCTTCTTCAAATCACTCCGTATATACCTGCACTATTGTATACTGGCTTTGTATTTATCAAAATCGACTTTTAATTCTTCAAATCGCTCCGTATATACTTGCGCTATTGTATACTGGCTTTGTATTTATCAAAAGCGACTTTTAACGGTTAGAAACATAATTATATCTTAATAGTTATAGCCAAGCATTTACCAACAAAATACATAATATATTATAATTATCGTCTTGTCTTAACTGTCTTCTTCTTCAAATCGCTCCGTATATACTTGCGCTATTGTATACTGGCTTTGTATTTATCAAAATCGACTTTTAACGGTTAGAAACATAATTATATCTTAATAGTTATAGCCAAGCATTTACCAACAAAATACAAATATATCGTCTTGTCCTGAACTGTTTTCTTCTTTAAATCGCTTCGTATATACTTGCGTTATTGTATACTGAACGACTTGTATCTATCAAAAGCGATATTTAACGGTTAAAAGCTAAAAGCAGATATAATTATTATTAACAGCTCTAGCCAAACACTTACCAACAAAATACAGTATTATGTATACGCCTGTGGAAGTGGAGTGGTATGTGAATGTTGATTGGTTGGTTGACTGATTGAAATGTTTTAAATAATATTATCATAATGCGATGGGCTCACAGTGCGTAGTGCTTTTTGGTGCAAGCATAAATTATGTAAAGAGCTGCAAAGCTCAAGCTCGCAAGACTGAATGTAAGAAAGTGGAGGTGCAAAAAAAAAAAAAGCGAGGGTGGTAGGCGAAGGGGAGTTGAGTATACCAAAGACAATCACAGTAGTATTTCACTAGATTTGAGATTATAATATTTGAGCATAGCATTAATTATAATTCATCGTTGCATTATTTGGTTTTGAGTTTAGCATTAGTCCGCTTTGAGCATAGCATTAATTCGATTTCAGCTTAGCATTAATCCGCTTTGAGTATAGCATTAATCTGCTTTGAACATAGCATTAATCCGCATTGAGCATAGCATTAATCCCTTTTGAGATTATCATTAATCCCCTTTGATCATTACATTAATCCGCTTTAAGCATAGCATTAAATCAATAAGAGATTTGTAATTTTTAGCTCTGAGCATAATAATTATTAATCAGCTTGAAGCAAAGTTACCATCAGTTTAAATTAATACTTCAGTCATCCTTGTTACTAGTTTGGTAGATTTGTCTAATCTCTCAGAGTCTTAATATGCAAGTCATCACATGTGTCTCGAAGTGGAACATATAGATGTAGAACCGACTCGCCCTGTGGTTGTTAGAGTTCTTCCTTAGTAAGATACAGTGTCGGTGTCAATGTATCTCGAAGACTTCTCTCGCACTTTCTTGTACCCTTTACTTTTAACCAACCTTTTCACGCACAATTTTTATGCTTTTACTATTCAGAGAGATAAAGGAGTCACCGTTGCTACTAGCATAATGCATTAACTGTCTTAGAACACCATGTGCACAATAAAGCCTTTAGCGTGCTGACGTGCAGTAAAAACAAACTTACTCATTTCCTCACTCTTGTACAAGTGTTGTTCGCTTTAGCTTTCTTTGGAAATTAATATTTTTTAGCTCTATCTTTTCTCATGTCCTTTTTAAGTAGTGGTAAAAAAACGATATCAAGAAAGGTTCAACACTAGTTGTTTCAATTACACTGAGTGTACCATTACTAGTTTGGTCGGTATTTCTCAGTATTTTGTGAACTGCTCAGACGGGAGTCATAGTATTCCCCACACTGTCTCTGTATGGCAGCACATACAATTGTCAGACATTAGTCTTGGGGCCCTTGAGAGCCAATAACAGTGCTGTAATACTTGTCTTGTGTGAAGCAAATGAAATCTAGTTTTCTACATACAGCCAATAACAGAGCTGTAATATTCTTGTATGAATCAAAACAAACGCATAGACATCTCATTACGGTGTTGTTGTAGTTATGTTGTATGAGCCAAAAGAGATTTTGCTTTTCTATATGCAGTCAATAACGCTGCAGTAAAAGTTGTCTTGTATAAAGCAAAACAGATGCATAATTATATAGCCCATAAAGGTGCTGTAATAGTTGTCTTGTATGATCCAAAACAGATGCTTACACAGCTCATCACGGTCGTGCTGTACTGTTGTATGAGGCAAAAGACATCTTTTTTTTCTACATGCAGTCAATAACACTACTGTAAAAGTTGTCTTGGTTGAAGAAAACAATGCATATACAGCTCAAAACAGTGCTGTAATAGTTGCCTTGTATGAAGGCAGACAGATGCTCAGGTATCTAATGTATGAATCAAGACAGATTCATACACAGCTCATTACGATGGTGCTGCAGTTGTCTTTTATGAGCCAAACGAGATCTTTTACTTTCTCGAACTATGCAGCCAATAACGGTGCTATAATAATAATGGTGTCTTACAGAGAGCTACGACATATCTATATACAGTCCATGACGGTTTTGTAGCTGTGTTGTACAAAACGAAAGAAAACAATCCTTTTTTCTCTATGTACAGCCTTCATCGGTGCTGTAATGTTTCTCTTCTCTGGAAAATAAAATGTATAAACAGTCAATAACGGTGCTGAAGTTGTCTTTTCTAGATCTAAATCAGATCGACATACAGTGCAACGCTGCTGTAATTTGTTTTCTAAAATCTCATCTATACAGACTTTTCTGGTACTTGATTGTTGCCTAGTCTAGAACTAAATTAGATCTAGGCAGCCTTATATGATGATGTAGTATGGTTGTCATGTATAGAACGAAAACAACCAATTATATGCCCTCGATAACATTGCTGTATTTGTTGTCTTACATAATAGTTCTGTAGTTGTCTTCTATGAACCAGAAGAAATACTTTTTTTCCCTACATACAGCCTGCCTCGCTGCTGTAACTGTTCTCTTCTCTGGAACCGAAAAAAAAGATATATTACACAACCTGTAACGGTGCTGTAATTGTCTTTTGAAGATCTATATCAGATCGATACACAGTCAAAAGCTGCTGTCACTGTTGTCTTGTCTAAAACATAAAATTCAAATCTATGTAGCCCATAGCGGCGCTGTGTTTGTTGTTTTTTCTAGAAGCAAAACAGGTCTATGAATATACATCTCATAACAGTGATGTAGTTGTCGTCTTACGAAAAGCTGCAACAGAGCTATATAAAGCCCATAACGGTTCTGTAGCTGTGGTTTATAAACCAAAAAATCTTTTTATCTATATATACAGCCTTAAACGGTGCTGTAATTGTTTTTCTCTCTGGAACCAAAAAAAAATTTATAAACAGCCAATAACGTTGCTGTAACATTTGTCTTGTATTAAAAGAAACAGACGCATATACAGCAAATAATAGTGCTGTAAAAGTTGTCTTGTATTAACTAAACAGATACATATAATTTTGTTCCTAGCATAACCTTATTGGTATAGCGTATGGACTGATATATCTGTGTGGCAGCACGGACAATTTGTTAGACGTTAGTCATGGGACTTGTCCACTATATAGCCTAGTTGCTGATGTTGTATGTTTAGGTGTAGTTGCCGTTTTGGTAGTAGTTACAACAATATAGCCTAGTTGCTAATGTTGCATTTTTAGTTGTGGTTGCAGTAGTAGGAACAACAACTTAGCCTAGTTGTTTGATAAGTTTCAATTGTCGTAGTATTAAATTGGAAGGACTAGTAGTAGTAGGAACAACACGATAGCCTAGTTGCTAATGTTGTATTTTTAGTTGTGGTTGCAGTAGTATGAACAACTTAGCCTAGTTGTTTATGTTGTTCGATAAGTTGTAGTTGTGGTAGTATTGTACTGATAGGACTAGTAGTAGTAGTAGAACAACACGATAGCCTAGTTGCTTATGTTGCATTCCACGAGGGTTAAAACATTTCGTTTTATCCTGAATTGATGTTTATGTACTGAGTTACAGCATTCTACTTTTCCTCTGGTTTGGTCTCAGTTCCTGCGTTTTGACATATTATCATAATATTAATAATATTCTTCTTTTTTGTAAAATGAATGTAAGAAAACATAAAACAGAAAAAAAAACAAAAAACGTAAAATTTAAAACCCTAAAAAAACATAAAATTGAAAAACCAAAAAAAAATATAAAATTAAAAAACCAAAAAAACCTGTAAAATTGAAAAACCAAAAAAAAATAATTGAAAAACCAAAAAAATATAAAATTGAAAAGACTAAAAAAAACATAAAATTGAAAAACCCAAAAAAAACATAAAATTGAAAAATAAAAAAAAAAATAGAAAATTGAAAAACCTAAAAAACCTATAAAATTGAAAAAACCAAAAAAAAAACATAAAATTGAAAAACCAAAAAAAATTAAAATTGAAAACCCCAAAAAAATATAAAATTGAAAACCCCAAAAAAATATAAAATTGAAAAACCAAAAAAAACTGTAAAATTGAAAAACCAAAAAAAAAATTAAATACCCCCTTAAGGGTCGTGCCTTATCGTGGTGAGGGGTTTGCGTGCCTCAGTGACCCGGAGAGCCATGCCGGCGGGAGCTGTGAGGTATCAGGATTCCAGAACATTCTTTTTTTCAAAAATGTTAAATAATTCCTATCATCAGCCATAAATTTCTATGTACTTTATATATTGTATAGAACAAAAAATTATACGATGACCAAAAAAAATCCTTTTTTTTATGGAAATAAAGTTTCCAATTGATCATATTTAACAAACTTTAGAAAAAACGTGTTTGATATTTTTAATTCCTTTTTTGCGTAACAAGTTCTAGCAAAGATCTATATAATTTACCTATCTAATTGGTATCTTGTATGTATGAATACCATGGGGAAAGTAGGGTAGTCCCCAATACAAACAAATTTAACTCAAGGGCCATCGAAAAGTACATATATGTGATATAAAAATTAAGAATATTTAGATTAAACCTTTCTCATTGTCAAATTTTCTATCCTTTATTTGCGGTTTAGACTGCAAATTATCAATGTATATAAAAATTTTCAGAATGGGAATTCTATCAGTTTTTTTTTTTTTAAATAACCACAACATCCTGGTACCTTACACGCTCTCGGTAGAGACACTCATGCCGGACAGCTCGATGGAGAGAGGCCAGACAGAATACGGTCCGCCTTTCTCTTTTGCTTTAATCATCTAATTATCTACTGTCCCTCTCTTACTGCGCTCCTGTCGTCTTGTCTTGAACTGTCTTATTCTTCTTCTTCTTCTTCAAATCGCTCCGTATATACTTGCGCTATTGTATACTGGCTTTGTATTTATCAAAATCGACTTTTAACGGTTACAAACATAATTATATCTTAATAGTTATAGCCAAGCATTTACCAACAAAATACAAATATATCGACTGTTTTCTTCTTTAAATCGCTCCGTATATACTTGCGTTATTGTATACTGGGCGCTTTGTATCTATCAAAAGCGACTTTTAACGGTTAGAAACATAATTATATCTTAATAGTTATAGCCAAGCATTTACCAACAACATACATAAAATATTATAATTATCGTCTTGTCTTAAACTGTCTTCTTCTTCAAATCACTCCGTATATACCTGCGTTATTGTATACTGGTCGCCTTGTATCTATCAAAAGCGACTTTTAACGGTTAAAAGCTAAAAGCAGATATATATTATTATTAACAACTCTAGTCAAACACTTACCAACAAAATACATAATATGTATACGCATTCGGAAGAGGAGTGGTATGTGAATGTTGATTGGTTGGTTGACTGATTGAAACGTTTTAAACTAGTAATATTATAATGCGATAGTATTAGAGTGTGTAGTTCTTTTTAGTTCAAGCGTATGTAAAGAGCTGCAACGCTCAAGATCGCAAGACTGAATGTAAGAAAGTGGAGGTGCAAAATAAAGAAAAGCGAGGGTGGTAGGCGAAGGGGAGTTGAGTATACCAAAGCCAATCACAATAGTATTTCACTAGATTTTAGTTATATTTGAGCATAGCATTAATTATAATTCATCGTTGCATTATTTGGTTTTGAGTTTAGCATTAGTCCGCTTTGAGCATAGCATTAATTCGATTTGAGAATAGCATTAATCTGCTTTGAGTATAGCATTAATCCCCTTTCAGCATATCATTAATCCCTTTGAGCATAGCATTAATCTGCTTTGAACATAGCATTAATCCGCCTTGAGTATAGCATTAATCCCTTTTGAGATTATCATTAATCCCCTTTGATCATTACATTAATCCGCTTTAAGCATAGCATTAAATCAATAAGAGATTTGTAATTTTTAGCTCTGAGCATAATAATTATTAATCAGCTTGAAGCAAAGTTACCATCAGTTTAAATTAATACTTCAGTCATCCTTGTTACCTGTCTGGTGAGATTGTCCACTCTCAAGTCTTATATAAAAGCCATCACAGGTGTCTCGAAGTGGAACATATAGATGTAGAACCGACTCGCCCTGTGGTTGTTAGAGTTCTTCCTTAGTAAGATACAGTGTCGGTGTCCGTGTATTGAAGATTACTCTTACACACTCTTGTGTTGTTCGCCTTTCTTTGGCATTTTTTAAGCTCTGTCTTTTCTCATGTCCTTTTTAAGTGGTGGTAAAAAAACGAGATAAAAAAAAGGTTTCAACACAAGTTGTTTCAATTACACTGAGTGTACCATTACTAGTTTGGTCGGTATTTCTCAGTATTTTGTGAACTGCTCAGACGGGAGTCATAGTATTCCCCACACTGTCTCTGTATGGCAGCACATACAATTGTCAGACATTAGTCTTGGGGCCCTTGAGAGCCAATAACAGTGCTGTAATACTTGTCTTGTGTGAAGCAAATGAAATCTAGTTTTCTACATACAGCCAATAACAGAGCTGTAATATTTGTCTTGTATGAAGCAACTGAACTTGTTTTTCTACATACAGCCAATAACTGAGTTGTAATAGTTGTCTTGTATGAAGCAAATGGAATCTATTTTTCTACATACAGCCAATACCGCTGCCGTAATAGTTGTATTGTATAAAGGAAAAAAAAAGAGATGCATATGCAACCAATAACAGTACTGCAAAAGTTGTCTTGTATGATCCAAAACAGATGCTTACACAGCTCATCACGGTTGTGCTGTAATGTTGTATGAGCCAAAAGACATCTTTTTTCTACATGCAGTCAATAACACTGCTGTAATAGTTGTCTTGGTTGAAGAAAAAAATGCATATACAGCCCAAAACAGTGCTGTAATAGTTGCCTTGTATGAAGGCAGACATATGCTTAGGTATCTAATGTATGAATCAAAACAGATTCATACACAACTCATTACGATGGTACTGTAGTTGTCTTTTATGAGCCAAACGAGATCTTTTACTTTCTCGAACTATGCAGCCAATAAGGGTGCTATAATAATAATGGTGTCTTACAGAGAGCTACGACATATCTATATACAGTCCATAACGGTTCTGTAGCTGTGTTGTATAAAACGAAACAAAACAATCCTTTTTTCTCTATGTACAGCCTTCATCGGTGCTGTAATGTTTCTCTTCTCTGGAAAAAAAAATATGTATAAACAGCCAATAACGGTGCTGTAATTGTCTTTTGAAGATCTATATCAGATCGATACACAGTCAAAAGCTGCTGTCACTGTTGTCTTGTCTAAAACATAAAATTCAAATCTATGTAGCCCATAGCGGTGCTGTGTTTGTTGTTTTTTCTAGAAGCAAAACAGGTCTATGAATATACATCTCATAACAGTGATGTAGTTGTCGTCTTACGAAAAGCTGCAACAGAGCTATATAAAGCCCATAACGGTTCTGTATCTGTGGTTTATAAACCAAAAAATCTTTTTATCTATATACAGCCTTAATCGGTGCTGTAATTGTTTTTCTCTCTGGAACTAAAAAAAATTATAAACAGCCAATAACGTTGCTGTAACATTTGTCTTGTATTAAAAGAAACAGACGCATATACAGCAAATAATAGTGCTGTAAAAGTTGTCTTGTATGAAAAGAAACATATGCATTTACAGCCAATAACGTTGCTGCAAAAGTTGTTTTGCCAGAACGGTTCTGAGCTGTGTAGCATAAACCAAAAGAAATCTTGTATGAACTAAAACAGATGCATATACAGCCAATAATGTTGCTGTAATAGTTGTCTTGTATTAAATGAAACAGATATACAGCCAATAAAAGTGCTGTAATAGTTGTCTTGTATTAAAAGAAACAGATGCATATACAGCCAATAACGTTGCTGTAATAGTTGTCTTGTATTAAAAGAAACAGATGCATATACAGCCAATAACAGTGCTGTAATAGTTGTCTTGTATTAAAAGAAACAGATGCATATACAGCCATTAACGTTGCTGCAAAAGTTGTTTTGTCACAACGGTTCTGAGCTGTGTAGCATAAACCAAAAGAAATCATTTTTCCCATAGTATAATATTATACAGCCTTTGTCGGTGCTGTAAAAGTTGTCTTGTATGAACTAAAACAGATGCATATACAGCCAATAACGTTGCTGTAATAGTTGTCTTGTATTAAAAGAAACAGATGCATATACAGCCAATAACGTTGCTGTAATAGTTGTCTTGTATTAAAAGAAACAGATGCATATACAGCCAATAACGTTGCTGTAATAGTTGTCTTGTATTAAAAGAAACAGATGCATATACAGCCAATAACAGTGCTGTAATAGTTGTCTTGTATTAAAAGAAACAGATGCATATACAGCCAATAACGTTGCTGTAATAGTTGTCTTGTATTAAAAGAAACATGCATATACAGCCAATAACGTTGCTGTAATAGTTGTCTTGTATTAAAAGAAACAGATGCATATACAGCCAATAACGTTGCTGTAATAGTTGTCTTGTATTAACTAAAACAGATATACAGCCAACAACGTTGCTGTAGTTGTCTTGTATGAAATGAAACAGATATACAGCCAATAACGTTGCTGTAATAGTTGTCTTGTATTAAAAGAAACAGATGCATATACAGCCAATAACGTTGCTGTAGTTGTCTTGTATTAAAAGAAACAGATGCATATACAGCCAATAACAGTGCTGTAATAGTTGTCTTGTATTAAAAAAAACAGATGCATATACAGCCAATAAAGTTGCTGTAATAGTTGTCTTGTATTAAAAGAAACATATGCATACACATCCATTAACGTTGCTGCAAAAGTTGTTTTGTCACAACGGTTCTGAGCTGTGTAGCATAAACCAAACGAAATCATTTTTCTATAGTATAATATTATACAGCCTTTATCGTAATTGATATCTTACGAAGTCCATAGCGGTTCTTTAGCTGTGTTGTATAAACCGAAACAAAAAATTGTTTTTTTATCCCCTATATACAACCTGTATCAGTTGTTCTCTTCCCTGGAAACGACCAAAATCTATAAACAGCCTGTAACGGTGCTGTAATTGTTGTACGAAGAGTCACAACAGATAAATAATATACAGCCCATAATGGTTTTGTAGCTGTAATGTATAAACCAAAATTAATCCTTGTTATATATAAGCCTTTCTATGTGCTCTAATTGTCTTTTGAAGATCTAAACCAGATCGACATACAGTCAAACGGTACAGAGTCTTGATAACCCCGCACTATCTCTGTGTGGCAGCACGAGAATATTGTCAGACGTTAAGTCTCGGGACTCGTCCACAATAGAGCCTGTATAGTGCTGACGTTGCACGCAGGGTAACAAACAATCATTGCCCCTGTGTGGCAGGTTGGGTCGCATAGCTAGCTGCCAAGGTCACCAGCCTTCTCAGTGTGTGACTGTATGATCATTTTATTTGTCAACAGTTCAAACCACCCAGTTTCGGTTTATAACAGTAAATATTAACTGAAGTCCTGCTTCTAATATTACACGGGTAACGTGCTTTGTAACTCATGTTACTGTATCTTCTTCTCCTCCTCCTTCTTCTTGTTCTTCTTCTGGTTTCACCTCTGAAAAGATCGATGCAAACTGGGTTTTCACTTTACTGTAACAGAATTAATTGTTGCACACAGCATGGATCTGTGGCCATTTAGTACTAATTCAAAAGTAATTGTGTCTATTATTTTTGTATAATGCATTAACTGTCTTAGGACATCATGGGCACAATATAGCCGTTACCGTACTGACGTGCCGTAAAATCAAACTCACTCCATTACTCTACTCTCTTTGTAAACAACTATGAAACACGCTCTTGGACAAAAAGAGTATCTCTTGCCCGGCAAAGGTGAAGACATGTTTTCAACGACTGATAGACAGGATTCGCGATTCTCTGCACTATGTTTGTGCTGAAGCACAAAAAAAAACATTAATAGTAAGATGATTCTTTTCGAACTCCTGCACTTTATAACCTAGTTGCTAACGTTGATCGTTGAACAACCAACCAACTAACTTTTCTAAAGGCAACTACAACTTGTATGTTATGAGATGTCTCTCCAGCACTAGTTGTACCTAATTTCTTTTATTGGCTCTGTTGAATGTTCGATCTGCTACTTACGAGATCAGAGTCCAGTGCATTGTGGACGTATTAAATCAAACCACATTCATGCCACAGTCTACATCATACATGGAGTTCACATTGGATGGAAGAGCTTCCATAGTCTCCCTTCTTCCATAATAGTGTTCTTCATAAACCATACAAGTCTTTATCTTTTATTTTTGTATTGTCTACATGGGCAACAACGGTCTTTGTTCGTAATGTTTTAACAAATGCTTCCAGTCTATTTTTATAAGTTATAAGAAATTTACCCACAATCGTGGTCTTAGTTGTAATTACATATCTTTGAATTTCGTAAAGATGCCTTAATTTTATCCTCTGATTTCTAACGAAAAGGTGCAGTGTGCGCGTTAAAATGTGCACGCTTAAAAAAATTAATATTTATTGCGTATACCAAAGTCGTTTCTGTCAGAAAGTTTGCTTTGTTTTTGGCCAACACAAGTCTTTATTTTTATGTTCTTTCCACGTGATTCTTACATTGGCTACATAAGTCTCTCTTCTTCAGTAAATTGTTTATTTTATTTCGATTCTTTTTCATAATTATTGCCTAAAAATGGCAAAGCTCTCTTTTTCCCTTTTTTTTGCAAACAGTAATTTGCAACAAGAAGCCTTTCTACCTCTTTCATTGCCTTTATCGGATAAAAGTTTTCGAATGTTTCTTTGCCTTTTTTTCGCTATGAAACTCCTGGATCAATCTCTTTGTTACCACTTTTTCATGTAAGCATATTATTATTTTGCTGTAAAAATGTAACAACTGCATTGCCTATAATTGCAAAAAAATACTTATTTTATCTTTAAGCTATACAAGATGATGTTATCATTTTGTTGCATTTTGAGGAAAAAATATATTGTATTCCTCCCCAAAAGTTATTCCACTTCGATGGAAGACATAAACAGTAAAAAGGTGTGCAGAAAGCAGAAACATTGAAGCGCCATTTTGTAGTAGATCTAATTGTTTCCACTTGCGTGCGTTATGTCCTTTTTTAAAGACAAGGCACACCGCACTGATAAGCACTTCTCATTCATATTGCTTGGTGCGCAAACTTGAACTTTAAACTTTGAACAGACTTCTTGTGTTCTAAATACGTTTTGTAACTTGGTGAAGTTACATTTCTATTATAAGATACACAAGTTCTGTTGTTGTTTTTTAATATACGTCGTTTTTATTGAACAGAAAAGTTGTTCGCCAAAGCTACTACTACCTCCATTTACAGTAAGAACTTCTTTCTTGTTTCTCTCCCAATGTGACGCTTTTTCATTATATTTCTTTCTTCTTTCTCTCCCAATGTGACGCTTTTTCATTATAATTCTTTCTTCTTTCTCTCACCATGTGACGCTTTTTCACTATATTTCTTTCTTCTTCTCTCCTCCCCAATGCCGTTTTTGGCATACCCTTTACCAACTGCTTATTGTGTGGATACGACATTCACTTTATTGTTTGGGTAGATGTCATGCATAATGTGACCAAATGATACAGAAGTCCTGAGAGAAATCATAAATTGTCAGACATTTTTCTTGGGATTGGGTCGATGTCATGTATAATGTGACCAAATGATACAGAAGTCACAAATTGTCAGACATTTTTCTTGGGACCAGTCTACGATATAGCCCAAATGCTGATTTTGGACGTTAAAAAAACAATCAATTAACTAAGTAAACAAGTATCATCTTTCTCCCATCTTGAAGGTACCGAAAGGTTTCAAAGTAGCGTGTATACTTACACCAGAACAAAGAACATAATTATCTTACGCATACCCCTGAAGTTATTTTGCCTATTTCGTCCCCTACTGGTTGAGTCGGTGTCAGTATAAAAATAACGACCGACTGACACATGAGTCATTGTACCACGCCCTGTCTTGGATGTGGCAGCAGATAAAATTGTCAGACTTTATCTTGGGGCCCGTCCACAATATAGCCTGAGTCATGCAACTCAACTGAACTTACCGCACACACTTGACGACACTGTGCTAGTAGCCTTTGTTTATGTGTGTTGTAGGGTAAGTCAACCCGAGTGCGATGGGTAACGCACTTTTCTTTTCTTAATCATCACCATGCCCCCCCCCCCCCCCTCTTGTGACCGGCTGAGACAGGAGTCATGGCATCCCCGCCCTGTCTCGTGTGTGGCAGCACATAAAATTGTCAGACGTCCGTCTTGGGGCCCGTCTACAATATAGCTGCTGCTGTTGGACGTTAAACCAACCCAACAACCACCCCCCCCCTTTCCCCCTCATTTCTTCCCTTTCTTTAACAGCGAGTCCTTTTCCCAGCCCATCTTACTAAAAAGTACAGTCATTACTGTGCTGACGTGTTGTAAAAATAAACCCAACTGAACCCAGCCTTGGCAGGGTATAGACCACATACCAGAGAGTACCACTAGAGACAATAGATTTTGGAAATTCTCTCTGTTACCACCTATGTTTATCTTGGGCATGATTTACAAGCTAAGCCTGTCTGCCCATGGCCTAATTTCGTCCCAATTCTTCTCAATACTACTTTTCCAATCTCATAATTATGGTCTATTCTATTTTTTTTCTGTCCTCAACTTACAGTTTCTATAAAATGATTACACTGAGTCCTCAAATATCATCTGTCAAAACAAGGATGTTAAAAAAATAAGATGTTGCCTATCTACAATGCTTTGCATTTTATAATATTTTATTTCAGTTTACTTGGCAAACAAATCATTTTTCCTGCCACAATGGAGGAAAATGAAAGTATGTCAATAAGTTTTCAGAACTCTTGGTGAGTTTTATTTGTGCAGTTGAAAAGTATACTCATTCGGAAGTGAAAACAAAAGTTTTGTGTATTGATCTGAACCAAACGAGTCAGAATGTATGTGCCACAACAAAGCGTGATCGCCTGAGACAGGAGTCATGGCATCCCCGCCCTGTCTCGTGTGTGGCAGCACATAAAATTGTCAGACGTCAATCTTGGGGCCCGTCCACAATATAGCCTATATAGTACTGGCGTTGGACGTTAAACCAACTCAACTCAACTAAACCCACAACAAAGCGAAAAGAGCGATCAGCATGTTGCACAAGCAAATGTGGTACAAACAAGAATATTGTTTTTTTATAATAGACTCTTAAACGCTCATTGAATGGAATGAGTCCACCATGGGTAAAAAACACGATTAAACATTGAATAAAACCTATGTATCTAGGTTAGAATAAAGGCATGGCTACATAATTTCCTTATTGAATGGAATGTTTTTACCATGGGTAAAGAGCACAATTACCGTTATAACGTGTCATGTATGGTTGAAAGAAATACAGATGTACACAGTTTTCTCAATAAATGTATTGAGTCTACCATACGTTAAAAAACACGATTAAAATGTTATGAAACCTGTCTACCAGGGTTAAAAGAAAGACATGGCTACAAATTGTCCCCATTGAATGAAATGTGTCTCCTGTGGGTCTAGATTCTACAACGTCTAGATCCAAATGGACTATTTTTGTCGCCCAGATGTAGTTCAAAAATTGGGCGAATTATACTTAGTTCACCAGTACAGAAATGAAATGTCATCTATAAATAATGATCCGTGAGGGAAAAAAGAAAACGATTGACAAGTTTGGTTTTTGCCTCTAACAGAAGACGAGGCTGTCATTGGTTCACAGTATGTCACATAAAAAAACGGTCTTCATCAGTCTTCACCGTTGATCTTTTTAACTCAGGCTGAGACAGAAGTTGTGGTATTCCCGCACTGTCTCTGTGTGGCAACATGTAAAACTGTCAGACATTTGTCTAAAGACCCGTCCATAATAT
This sequence comes from Elysia chlorotica, assembly GCA_003991915.1. Lineage (NCBI taxonomy): Eukaryota > Metazoa > Mollusca > Gastropoda > Plakobranchidae > Elysia > Elysia chlorotica. The sequence continues at coordinate 936,952 of RQTK01000054.1, read as the reverse complement.
TTGCCTATATTGTGCTGTAATTGGACGCTAAACAATAAAACTCAAACTCCTCTTGGTTAATTAATGCGTAATAAGAGAATTCAAATCTGTTTTGAGTTTGTTGAAAAGCGCTTTGTTGGGGCGTCATTTAGTGTTAATTTCGTGCAAGCACTAATTTGTTATACAAAACTTTTCGCCAAAACTTTTTACGCTGTTCGCGTCAGTTTATAACTGTGTTAACTGTGCAAGACATCAAGGGTACAATAAAAGCTAATACTGTGCTGACGTGCCGTAATTAAAAACACTTTCTAAACATTCTACTTCCTTTATCACATCTTCTCAGGTGGTCTATGCATTTCCTGTTCCATCGCCCAGTAGAAGTGTATTTTATGCTTCCTTGTTTTCCTTTGGGTTTTTTTTTCCTTTGAAACGTCATTGGTTGTTTTTTTTTTCCAGTGCTCTATTGTTTCCTTGGATTTGACTCTGTTCTTGAACAAATTTAAGTTTTGTGTAACAAGGATGACTGTATAGCTTGTTGACAAATTCGATCTTTTATATCCGTTTAAAGTTCATTATGATGCTCAGAGTTCAAAAGAAAAAAAAAATAAAGACTTGAAGCATTGTAAACCTAAGGCTGTAATTTATGAATACTGAGTAATACGATTCTTTAAGGGTCCTATTAAAAAGGTCTGCTATGCTCATAATAACCCCAAGAAACTTGGTAAAGATATTAATCATGTTTATGTAATATTACCGCTGTAGAATGTTATAGAAGTGTCAGGATATCTGAGTTAAAAGTATCGGCGCAAGTTGGTCTATTAGTACAGACTAGTAAAGTAGAGATCAGGGGTATTAACAGATTTACCGATGTTTACCGTTATAGGATCGCCATAAAGCACACCTCGTAGAGAGAGAGAGAGAGAGAGAGAGAGAGAGAGAGAGAAAGAAAGAGAGAGGGGGGGG
>RQTK01000054.1:865692-892870 GCA_003991915.1 Elysia chlorotica | reverse complement strand
AGAGAGAGAGAGAGAGAGAGAGACAAACAGACAGACAGACAGACAGACAGACAGACAGACAGACAGACAGACAGACAGACAGACAGAAACAGAACATAGACAGAAACAGAGACATAGACAGAGTCAGAGAGAGAGACAGGCAGAATGACATACAGTCGGACAGAAAGACGAATAAAGAATTGAGAGACATGGAGAGAGAGAGAGAGAGAGAGAGAGAGAGAGAGAGCGATAGAGAGAGGTAGGGAGAGAGAAACAATAGAAAGAAAAACTCAGAGACAGGTAGTAAAAAGATAAAGGAAAATTAAATCTATGAAGACTTGTTGCTTCACTTATAGTTGTCGTCATAGAAAGATTTATCAGTAAGGTATCTCCCCAAAAAAAAACAGTACTGATTTCACAAAATGTCATATATACAAAATATTAACTAAACTATACTTTTTTGAACAAAAATGAATTATCCAAAACTACTACGTTGATTCAATATGCAGCCTAATCAGGTGTTTACCACAAATATAACCCTACAAAAACCCAATATGGCCGTCATTAAAATGGCAACCAGCAATACTGTATTTTACCTGTTAAAAGCAAGCAGCCATTGCAAGCAATCATTGGATTTACTTGCGTTTCCGCAAGTGTACATTATAATGAGGGAACTTAAAATTTCAAAACATTTAGTTTGATGCATCTGCAGTTCTCTGTATATTTTCATATAAGGATGTCCGACAGAGTGCATTATAATAATAATAATAATGAAGATCATTTCTATAGCGCTTCTTCCAAGAACATGGCTCGAAGCGCTTTACAATGCATAGCAAAGAAGCAAACATGCAACACAGAAGAAAACATACAAACATTCACAACTAGCTCGCTCACTTGCTACATATTCAACGTTTGACAGGCGTTTGACGTTAATACAAGGGAGCTGTCAAACAAAACAGCGCAAAATTCTTAAGATTTTTATTTTTCTCTTATCTATATATAATATTGATATAGGTCACACAGTTCTGTTAGTATACAGTCTGTGGTTAAGCAGCATTAGTCAGATTTGAGTTTAAACCCATATCTAAGACGTTGGACTCGAACCCGCAAAACAAATCTAAACAGAATGATCCATGCGGATGTCATTGCCAACAGTGCTCACTTACTAATGCAGGATTACAACAACAACAACAACAACAACAACAACAACAACAACAACAACAACAACAACAACAACAACAACAACAACAACAAAAGTAAAAGAATAAAAAAAAACAATTAAAAGGAGGGAAGTAGTGCTTTGTGCTTATATTCATGATTTTCCCCCTTGTTGCTATATTTGTACAATTGGACACTCGAACTGTTGCGAAGCAAGAATTTTTACAGGCTGTTGGTTTTTTAACCTTCAAAGTCAACAGCTGGGTTTTATCCCGAGATTTAGATCTGATAATTTGAAGTGCTTCCACCCAGCGACATTGCGGGCACACCATGACTTACGTATATATCTTATATAACACGATTATATGTTACTACAAATGTGTGTTAAAAGTCGTGGAGCATGCTTAACGCCTCTCTGTTTTCTGGAAGTTGTTCTTACCATATTGTCCTTGGTGATTTTCAGTAAGTTTAATTTTGCTGCGCATGTGGATGGAGCGTATTTCTTTTCTATTGTTCTATGGGCTCGATTTGTTTTGTCAAAATTAAAAATTTTGGCTAAAAAAAAGTAAATGCTTCTTAGACAGTGTTACTTATGGCCTTGTTTTGTTCCACTTTTCTAAAAGTTGTAATCTATGCACACTTTAGTCTCTTAATTTCAACATGTGTTTATTAAAAGTCAGCATTTTGACATTAACTTAACAGTAGAGAACAGCACTGTCTGATATAGAGATCGAACTAGGAACTTATCGAATAGAAGTTTGCCAGTCCTGCTAATGAACAATTTCATCTAGTACATTTTGTCAGTCATGCAAAAGTTACTTTCAAGGTATTTAGTAACATAACTCTGTGAACAAAGCAAAAACGGGTTTTACACGCTGTAACGTCAAAACCATTAGACCACCATATTTCGTTCCTCGACAAGACTTGGCAATAAAACACACATAAAATTATATTATCAGCTTTGAAATTATATCAAACAATAGATACACTTATCTTTCTTATTGGTTTGAACAAGAAGTGTATTGTAACAACGTATGCGTGTATCTTTGCTTAATCAAACATAAAGAGCTAGGCTAGGCATACTTTGTCCTTCATGTTCTCGTTTTAATCAAACTCAAACAAAGACACTCCATTCTTATCTCAATGATACAGCAAAGATAGAACTGATCCGCCTATAGCTTTAACCTACGGAGTCAGTGGAAACACAAAAAACCAAAACAAACTTACAGCAGTTCTTTTTCCCATGGCTCCATTCGATACGTCTATTACGATTTGGTACAATACTGACGTTAACGTTTGCTAACTTTCGCATAAAAATAAGTGATAAGAAGAACACAGGTACTTAAAAAGTCTTTTTCTTTTTACTTATGAGCTTCAGGCACCTGCCTCTATCTCAAATTTTAGCTCTTTTTATCCTTCGTAAAATACGCTTTAGCGATTAGTTAAGAACGTGTATTGCAATTCATTTGTGCCAATACGCCATCGTCATTCTTTTTTACGACAAGCTGTCAGCTAAGACAGTGCAAAATAGAAGCTTTTCAGTCACCAACTAAAGGAAAAGTCAATAGTTGCATTCCATTCTTACTCGGAGTATTTTTTTGGGTTACAAAATCTGAGATCTACGATTACCCTATTAATCAAGTTGTGTGTGATCTCGTTGCACGCCCGAGTTAGTCCAGGGACGCGCGCTAATGACTCGATCGAAGCTGTTGAATTACTTACGAGTGAGTCCATCTGACTTAGGTTCGGCCAGGCTCCTTGCCACCTCCGAGAGTGAAAATAAGACCTTAGCGGACTAGGCCGAGCATGCCAGTTGTGTTAATAACATCAGGTTGTTGACCCAAGTGGCCGAGTTTTATGTCCACTGTCTGTGACAATTTCATCAGGATAAACCTTCATGTGTCAGGAGATTCAGTTGGATTATTTGGTTAGAAAGTCGGAAATTTGTTCACATGTTGCTAAAGGTAGGTAGCATTCTTTTTTCATAATCAAATAAAAAGAATTGTCTACAATATTTTATATACATGAATTATTGAAACAAGCAACCGTTCTAATGGAATATGTAAAACTTTATTTCCGCTTTCATATTCTGTTTTTCTATCAAAATATTTTTTTTTATTATGTTTTTGCTAAAGACTCACGCGCTTCATGATCAAGTGAAGCAAAATACACTAGAACAATTGCACAAACCTTATTCCATCTTGATGTAAATCAAGGGCAAAAGCAATATACATGAATTATTGAAACAAGCAACCGTTCTAATGGAATATAATTATAAAACTTTGTTGTCGCTTGTATATTTCTCAATCAAAATATCTGCATTACGTTCGTTGAGTCTGGATGCGTATGTGTTTTTGCTAAAGACTCACGCGCTTCATGATCAAGTGAAGCAAAATACATAAGAATAATTTTGTGGTAATCTTTGATCTTGATGTGAATACGGGGTAAAAGCAATGCATGACAGTATGAAGATTATTATCAGGAGAATCGTGATTTACAACGCACCACAAGTTATATAGAGCGTAAACCATGCTGAAAATGCACCTACTTAAAAAGACTCATTGAATACATATCTATTACTTGTTAAATAAGCTTTCTTCTTGTTATTTTAATCAGGATATTATATCTGGGAAATTTACATTTTAAATATTGTTATAGCATGACAGCCTTGATCAAAGCTTAATGATAAGGGTTTTCTCTATTAATTAAAAATGTAATGTTATGTTTTAACCCGTGACAAGACGTGTTCTGTATCATACATGTCTCCTTTGCGTAATAATTCCTAAAACTTCCTGGGGCCTTGACAATTATGAACAGACTTGAAAAAATTAATATGGAGACATTTATCTTCATTAATAGAAATCTGTGGATGGAGAATGCTCCTTAACTAATCACTGTATCAAAAAATAAAACGAAAACAATTAAAAAAAATAGTGTAAGCCGACAGTACAGTTTGAATTAGATTGATCCGCTACCTGCATTTATATCCGATCTTCGGAATTATTATATCGAAACTGTATTGAAACCTAATATTCTGTCTCCTAGATCAATATGTCCTGGATTCTCATAGACTTTTATATCAAGTAACGAGATCAAGACGGTGGTGGAATACTCAGTTTGGCCACTTATAATAATATTATATTATGGGATTATACTGAACCGACCCAACCAGTAAGGAGACATTTCGATCAATCTAGACGGGAGTTCGAGGTAGGGCTAGCGGTTTGCAATCAAAGGTTGCGGGTTTGTTTTTTTTTTCTCTAGCCAACACGATTGTTGTTTTTAATGAAATGATATATAAGCAAGGTTATTGTGAATTGGTTTACGTTAAGTAAGGCATGTAAACTTAGAGTGGTTGAACGTATTACTGAAGTAAAATCAATCATAACATGGCACATGTTTAACTTAATGTGTAAAACTTTTACCCCAACGTCGCCGAACCCAAAACGCAGAAAACAAGTAGCTATCAAAAGAAAATCAGTGGTACAATTCAGGAAGTAAACTATGTAGAAAAAAAAAGGATTGCCTTAAACTTTTAGAAAAATAGAGAGGTATTATATTGTCCTCACTGCTGTAATCCGAAATCAAGTACAATAATTCATTTATACAGAAATATTAAAATCTGGATAGATCGAAATATCTCCTTCTTCTGTTTCGCACAATCAACAATCTCCAACACAGACACCATTGTGACGCATTATACCAGATCGTTGACCAGTGTCACACATGTTCCCAGCATTCTCTGTTTGTTGTACATGCCTGCCAGGTTTGGTAAGAACACGCACAGAAACCTTAGGACTGGGGAGTCGGTGACAGACAGGTTGTAGTGCATGCAGCCTTTGCGGTGTTTTAGCTTTATGATGTCACTGAAAGCATTATTCTATTAACGGAATTTCAGATTTGCACCACTAATTAAAAAATAAATAAATATGGGAGGTAAAAAAGAGGCCAAATTTTGCATATAATAACAGGATTAATTAAGAACTTAACATTAGCGTTCGTTTTAGGGTTCCGGGAGAGTATTTTGTTAGTGAAAAGAAGGGAGGGAGAGAGAGAGAAAGAGAAAGAGAGAGAGAGAGAGAGAGAGAGAACATGTTAAAACAGTATTAGTTATTTACTCAGTATCAGCAGTCCCTTTATGGTTCCGGTAGAGTAATTTGACAAGAAGGGGAGAGAAATAGTAACAAAGAAAGAGAGAGAGAGAGAGAGAGAGAGAGAGAGAGAGAGAGAGAGAGAGAGAGAGAGAGAGAGAGAGAGGACTGACGTTGAAGTACTTGCTTTATTATGTTTACGAACCAATCTTTCCATTTTTTTAAGATAGAAGGGTTTAGTTTATATTTCAAATTTAACAATGCTTTTGCTGTGCGTTTTTTAAAAACTATAATAATATTTAATGTTGCTTTAAACAAGACATTTTTAGACTGGAAATAAGATAGCTCCTGCATAGCGCGTGAACCAAAATTTTAGCCAAGCATCAAATTTAATTGTTTAAAACACAATCCAGATCAAGATCGTATCAAATTTAACCTTCTTAAACTATTCCATCGATCATGATCAGTAAACAGCTGTCATTTTTCATATTTTCTATATAAATTCTTCGCCAATCATGTTTGTTTGTTTATGTGGTAGTTTTAACTGATATCGTCAGCAGCTGTGTTATATCGCGGTCGCGGTTCAAGTTCAACGTCTGAAAAATGCCCCATTGCCGTTTAGGAACTTTTATGACACCAAGTAACAGCTCGACACAAAGTAACACTAGCTTTGTCAGCAAACACATATACAAACGCACACACACACATATCAACTCAAATGCCAACGTTCAGCTAGTTAGTAAAATAAGGCCTGATCATGTCCAAACCTGGTATCTTCTGGTTAGAGGCTGAACAGTTTACCGATTGAACCACCTCCCCCTCCCCCATGTTAATAGTCTAGTTTCACTATACCAACTGCAGGTATTTTTTCGCTTTATTTTAAACAGCATTTTTGTATCAGGATGGTGATGGACGGTCCTTGTTGTAGCTCTGACCTGTATGAGAAAGCACCTAGGTACAGTGTAACACGATCCTGGGCAATCTATTAGTCAACTGCATAATTATAGAGGAATGAATGCCTGTCAATTTAAAGAAAAATAGAGTGTGCCACATAGCTCAGTCTATAGAGCTCTGGATGGATGAACAAAAGGTCCGCGGTTTTCTGCATCAGTTCGTGTACTTATGCCTCTATGTCAAGTTTTTGATTACTTAGGAGGCGTAGAACTATAAAGATTACAAAGGAAAAACAACAACATGAAGGCTGTAACAAACGTATAAAAATTCCCGCTAATAAAATCCCATGTTAAGTGTCTATAGGTATGTAAACAGTTGCCAACAATTTAATGATCTTGATATGTCTAGGTGACATCCATTTGAATATTCATAAGGTTGGGATAGGTATTCAGGCCTGAGTGATTATAGCCGAGTCAAATCAATACACTAGCCCACCGATCGATGACATTCTGGTTTATACAGTAAGAACTTCATTAACAAGAGATCATGTGGTTATTTCTCTATACTGTTTTACATTATTTTTTAGATGGTTACACACATTGATATTTTTGTTTAATTACAGAGTCAGCTTGAAACTGACCCCAACTTTTACTTATATTACTCCAAATAATCTTGACTCTAAAATAAAAGTCGCTTGGCAAGCGTACAATGATTTTTATTAAGGTTTAGTGCAGTGTTATTATTGTTTACCATGCGGGAGGATAAGTAAAACATAATAGTTTTTTTTACATAGCTGGACAGTGTGACTCAAGACTTGAACCACATACGTTCACTAGCACAGGAACGTGATCAATGGAGATCATTCATCAAACACATTGCAGAGATTGCTGAGGCGTCCCGATCTGATGACCAGGATGCGAAAGGCAAATAAGTCAAGTAAGTCAAGGACAGTGTGAGGTCAAACTAAAGAGACACTGTTATGGTCAGTTAGGGTCATCATATACGAGAATCCACAGCGCTGGACTGATACTCTTGGATATTTTCTTGACTCTTGACTCTAATTGTTTCAAACCAGGATCTGTCGGTAAACAATCATTTGTATTGGTGAGTACTAATATCTGCGTTTACATATATTGATAAAAATGTCTATTTCATTAAAAAGATTCTTAATTTTGAAAACATTAAATCCCTCTTTAGGGGCATTCGGTTACGCTAAAAATGAACAGTTTCGAGGCAAAATGAGATATATCCATCTTTACCATTTTGAAATATTTTTTGTAGCTTTCGATACTTTTTTTCGCGTATTGATATCTTAACTTTTCATCTGTGCCTAACTTGTAAACACCAAATGGATGGGTAGGGTTTTTCAAGACTTTTTATATTTGGCTTTTATCTGGTTTGCCGCAAAACTGTTGAAATATTTCTTTAAAAATTGAAAGAAAAAAACAACCAGAAAAGACAAAAAATAACAACAAAACAAACAACAACAGGTACATCTTCTGACCTTACCTGATATAATATCCCAGTCCTGCTCCCCATATTATGTAAAGTCGGCAACGCAACTACGCAACTCAGTAGCGTGAAAATATTCACTTAGATCTATATAATCTTATCTGAATTCCCACTTGCCGTACCAATTTCTATCCATAGAAAAGAAATGTATGTGTTTTTGTATTTAAACGCAGCTTTTTACAAGCGATACTGGCTTCCATGAGATCTTAGCCAAAGTTTGTCTTATCGAGCCCTGCTTAAGTTATGTGTTCGGCACTCAAGACGTGGAGTGTTTCACTATTTACCTACTGGAGATTTCCGCAGTCAATTTCTTCTTTTGCACAGTTTTGACATAGACTTTGGAGTGTAATACCCCTAAGTTTGTTTGACTTGGTATCGACAGGAAGGCATTTACCGCTCCAATGAGACAATGATATCAAACAGTAAAATACAATGTTGCGTTGTGAGAAGTTCTTTATTGTCTTCACAAGTACTGTTTCGTTTGTGCAATAATATTTTATAATGACAAGAACAAAAACAAAACAAAAACAGCTATCTAGTCTACTTGTCAAAAATTTTCAGAGAGAAGATTTGACATCAAATTTATAATTTATTTTACATCAATAATATGAACTCTCTCTCCCTTACTCTGTCTCTCTAACACACACACACGCACTCACAAACAAACACACACACACTCATGAACACAGAATCACAGACAATAGACAGTATATTCTCCTACCCTATTAGCATAAAGACTTTACGAGAGTTTTACAGGAAAAGACGCAGAGAACGTTCGGTGATATCAGAGCGTCCTAATCTCACGGGGTATTAAAAGTTACACTGCAATGCTTTTGTATGAACCATTCAATAGATATATAAGCTTATGTGTATACCTGATGGTAGTATTAAATAGTAATAAACATATTTGTCAAATTATGGAGAAAGTGATGATGCTAGTAACAACAGTTCTGCTTTATAGAAAAAATGGCAATATGCTGATATGACATGTAACAGTTTTCAATTACGCAAAACGTAAATTCGTTTGTTCACATTATTTAGTATTTTGCGCCCCAATTGAACTCACGTTTCCAACATTATTCATTCATTTACCTAAAGTGGGGATAACAAAGTCTCCTTTTTCCTGAAATAAATTTAGATGTTTATGATTTTTTTAAAACTTAGCTGTAGCAAATACTTCAGAATGATAACAATAACAGAAAGGTTAGCAAAAAAAAAAAAAAAAAATTTAGTCGTAGTGAATCAAATCGTTAAGTTTTTTAGAAGCGGCTCGGACAGTTAAAATGTTTTGCTATGGAGACTAGTGGGTTTAACAAAAAACATTTACTGTGTACATTTGAAAATCCATTTCACAATTCATTAATAAAGGTAACACAAAAAATAAACCAGAAAGCATAAGTGCCCTATAAACATTTGATGAACCTGCCGTTTTCTATGATTGTAAAAATTTAGATTTTTTTATACTTTAAATTTGGAAAACACTTGCAACACAAACTTAGGCTAAAGGTTGTTGTAAAATCTGCAAATACTGCAATTCCTTCTAAGATGCATACAGTTTTATTAATTCAGACCAACGAGATGTTAAATGTGTAAATGCCTGTATCGTTATAATCTTTAAGAAACCAAATATTATGTTCAAACATGCCTATACATTTATACAAAACATAATTTTTCCAAATTTAAGACTTTTAATATTAAAATGTTAGCTGTCTATGGTATTATGGAGCTTCTCCTTTGTAGCTATATATATATTTATCTTATGGGCTGTTTATTTTGAAAATTTCGTCAGTGTATATACGCCCACTAACGTTACACGTCTCAAAAAGCACATCAAAGTTTAAGATCTCGTCCAAGCCTCTTCAAACGATATTTTTTGCGGGTTGTTTTGATCGAAGAACATAATAATGTTACATATCCCTCGAAAGCAATAAATGCATTATGTAACTGCGTGTTTTTCCAAATGTATAAAAGGTATCATAAAATATCCCTGTAATCAAGCACATACGTACCGATTTTCTGTCTCTCCTTTCCATCTTCTCTCGTCCACAGTTCTCTTTATCTGTCTCTAATCTTTATCCATCTCTTTTTGTTTCTTTCTGTCTCTGTTTGTCCCCCTTACTTCCTCTCTCTTTCTTTGTCTCCCTTTCTATCTACATCTCTCTCTCTCTACCTCTCTCTTTTTCTCTCTCTCTCTCCCTCTATCTTAGGGTCATAAACAACCATTCCTCTAATTTTAAGCACCACTGAAAGTAAAATTTAATTGCATAATCAACATTTCTCTCTTCCCCCTTACTCACACTCTTCTCTCCCTCCTCCTCTCTGTTCTTTCTCTCTCCCTGTATTACCAGACAATGTTTTTCTCCTGCGCATTCCTAGCATATCCTCCCGTGCTCTCCTCATTCAAGCACTAGTTCAATATGATAATTATGTGTAGATTGAGGTTTTCACATGGTACGTGGATGTTTGGAGTCACAGCTGCATTTAAAATATCTGTTGACAAAATAAACAAACTGTATGACTTCAGTTCAATTTTATTGTATGATTAATTTCAAGCACCTGTTTAACAGAATAGCATACGTTTTCACCCAACAAGCTCAATATTTCTAGCAATGTTATGATATGAATAGTACATGAAACTCTATGGGATAGACAGAGAGCTAAAGAGAGAAAAAGAGATGGAGGGAGAGAGGGAGAGAGATACAGACAGAAAAACAGAGACAGAACGACAGACAGACGAGCAGAAATAGAGAGAAAGAGAGAGAGAAAGAGCAAAGAAAGAGAGAGAGAGAGAGCAAAAATAGAGGAGAAAAAAGAGAGAAAAGAGAGAGAGAGAGAGAGAGAGAGAGAGAGAGAGAGAGAGAGAGAGAAGAGAGAGAGAGAGGTGACGAAGGATACACAATAACGAAAGAAACTACGATTATATTAGTGGTTAAGGTAAATGAGGTAATGGAGAAAGTGAAAAGCGAAAAACAACAATAATGAGAGAGGCAACGAAAAACAGTGATAGACATGATGAGTAATAGAAAGAGAGACAGACATGGATAAAGACAAAAAGGGAAAGCGAATATGTGAGAGATGGAGGGAGAGAGAGACAGAAAGATAAAGGGCCCGTGTGATAGAGAGACAGCCATAGAGATCGAAAGAGAATTACAGAGATGATCGACATATCGATTAAAAATGAAATCCAACACTATAGAGAGACGAATTGTAAATTAAATTGGGAAAGATCTTTTGACCATACTTCTGAACCCGATATAGTGCGAACGTGGGGGAATCCCCAAAGCCCCAGCGATCAAGTGGGTAAGAACCTGGGCTAAAATCTGGCGCCTCTCACGTAATTTCTAAAAAGGTTGGATTCACGTTGGGAGAGCTGTCCGCCAGATACTGATAGCACTGTGTGAGCCCTGACTCCCACTCCTAAGTGACCCATCGGCCTGGCTTTATCTAAAATACTAGACGCTTTAGTGGTTGTATCCCCTACTATAGATTTTTACTACACTACTGTTATTCTATCACATAAGCAAAGGGATCGCCACGATCGTGAAATGCGAGAACAGAGAAATGTGGAGGGACAACAACAACCGGCGCGGCACTTCATGATGATGGTGATTCTATCTCTCTTAGTTTCTTTTACCTCATCCCATCTTCAGTATATACTTCGCTATTTTTAACTTTTTTTGTGTGCAGTATATCTCTTATCTACTACCATTTATTTATTTCACATGTATTTTGAGAATCCATGTCAGTATTTTGATCCCCTCTGTAAAATATTTGATTGGTAATGTTTATGTAAAAACCACTGCCCACTATTTTACTTGTTAAACATTTCAGCCTCCAATCCTTTCTCTCGCTTGTAAGTTTATATTCATCTCTGCCAACTCTGCTTACATCTACAGTTGATTGACACTGCTTTACTTCGATTCCTTGTAAGCAACTGAATATAACTTTATCTACATTATTAAGTCTAGATATCAACATTACTGTAGATACGATGATTTTTGTTCAGATTTGTTTGCAACTTTCTAAGCGAACACCTTCCAAACTGCGGATCATTTTCTGCCATTGTCACCCATTTAATCATTGCTAGTTTCACAGTTACGTGTTTTAAAACCCACAAATGCATTACATGACACTAACAGATGATTGTTTTGTAAATAATAGCTTCGTATCATTAAAACTTTTTGGGATTTTTGGGGGGATTTTTTCTAAATCAGTTATTTCAATAGATAAACAATTACTTTTAGTTGCAGCGTGTATCTCGGTCCCTATACACGTATCCCTCTTCGACACGTACTGTCTGCAAAAGGGCTCTTTTATAATTATGTACTCTTCCATTCATAACGTACACAATGTTTTCCTATTTTCAACCTCCCACCTCAGTCTGTCTGCCTTTTAATTTCACATCACTTTTGATTCAGCCAGACGTGTTAGAAATTCTTCGGGTAAAAACATCATGGCGTTTTACTCACACGCTTTGTGTATTGCACAATCTTATCGCACCACGTAACAATAACAACAAAGTGTCTAGACCCACAGAGTTCTCTAGATCTGAGAGTCCAATTGTTCGCCCACACCTCGTAAGTGGTCGATGTAAGTGGCCGTCGGGAAAGCGATTTTCCACTTATCAATATCGCGAAACACCTCCGTGAAATCATTTATGCGGTGAAAACACTAAGAGGTTTAGGGTGATCCAGGGGCTCTGATGTACCCTTGCCAGGATAGGGTTGACATCCCTGTTGGTGTAAAAGTCAATGAGTAGACCTGTTCCTTTCAAGTGCTTTTGAATTATGTAATGACGGACACCTGATAAGTATTTACTTGAAAGATCTACGTAGATCGCGGTTAGATTAATTTTACCAAAGTTAAAAAAACGAATAAAAGTATATGTTTTTAAACTTAATGGGTTCTGGCTTTCTTTAAAAACACCTGTGGGTTGATTTTGCCTAAACACATAATTTTTAATTACGACTCAAAGCACATATTATAGTATCATCTTATCGTAACACTTTAGATGGTCAAGTCTTATAGTGTCAATGGTTTTCTACACCCCGTAAGTCTCCTTTAGGGAAAAACATTTTCCACTTTTTAATAACCGTAAAAATCTTTGCGAGAAAATTTGTGTGGTGAGAAAAGTAAAAGGGTAAGTGAAAGATAAACCAGGGTGGTACTAGATCTATAGACTGGACCTAGACCGGAGACAGATGTAGAAGTTAACCGACCAGGGCTGACATTCCCGCTGCAGTGGAAGTCCTTCCAAGTGCTTTTGGTTTTTTTACGACGGGCACTCGTTTTTTTTTTCTTTTATCGGAACGATCTAAGTTTATTGAGATTAGATTTATTCTATCAAAGTTTAAAAATGGATATAAATTACAATTAAGAGTATCAGATTCTGGCTTTCGTTGAAACGCTTTTGCTGCTCTTTTGTCCCAGCAAATATCTTTTAATCAGAGTTAAAAGCCAGTATAGCCTCAACACATATTTTTTCCTTTTACCATTACTTCACATCATTTCCCTTGCAATTTTGTATGGCCTTGAAATTAGCCAATCATAGTATCTGGTCGTGTAAGACCCTCAAGCTGCTTTGCTCCCACCTATTTGTTTCTTGTACAATCTTATCGTTACAATTAACCAGATCTAGTCTCATAGTTTTAAGGTTAGCTATAAGTGGTCGCCAAGAAAAGGTTTTACAATTTTCAATACCTATAACAAGATGTGAATATTTATATTTGATAGATTCTGGCTTTCTACACACAAACAACAACAAAAAACCAAGGAGGACACCCACCCAAAACAAAAACAAAACAAAAACAAAAACAAAACAAATCAAAACAACAACAACAAGGGCTGTTTTACACTGTATTACATAGAAAGTCCTACCTATTATTAAAAAAATATTGAAGCTTATACGATTAACGATTTCCTTTTCATTTTGTTATAGAATCTATACAAAACGTTATATTCCTACAGTTGCAATCTGTTTATTTAACAAGTGCTTTTATTTTTTATACATTTCGTCCGCCATTATAATGATTTTTAAAGCATTTCTTTATTTCTTTAAATCCGCCACTATGCAATAACCCTGTAATAAGTCGATTGCTTTACCACAACTTGTTTTCGTGTAAAGCGATAACTCTTAAAAATTCCCATTTCAGATTTCACAAGTCGGTCTTCTCAATACACAATAATTATTATGCTTAATTTCAGCAGCATCTAAACTTAACGCTCACTTTATTCTTCCCAAACTCGCATCGTTCCTAGAATAAACATATTTTTGTATTACCTTTTTAGGCCATGCATCCCTATATATTGTTTTATTTGTGAATGCTCCATCAGTATCATACACACTGTTTTCATATTTCTTATCTCCAACCTCACCCTGTCCTCCTCTCAATTTCATCTAACTTTTAGTTTTAATCCAGCTATACAAAGTAGGAAATCTTTCGGAAATGTCGACACGCTGTACACCGCGGTGTACCTTGCACAATCTGCACAAAGGAGAGTGTCTAGACAAGATCTATTTTTATATTCGTATTTGTTGTTCACATCATGCAAGTAGCTGTCAATAGAGGCTTTCCAACGTACCAATTTCTCAAATATTTTAGTGAGCATAAGAGCTTTTATGCAGTGGAAAAAGTAAATGGTTAAATACAACCTAGGGTTCCTATGTACTACGGGCCGTTTCTGAAAGCACCGCTGGTACAGGAGTCGATGACTAGACATGCTCCTTTTAATCGCTTTTCATTATTTACAACGGGCACTTGATGAGTTGCTCACCTGAACGATTTCAGTGGCTTGCAACTACATCTAAATGTCTGGGGATTCAAAAATACTTTATGCTCTTTTTAAACGTATGCTTTATCGTAATTAATTTTAAAGATAAAGTACATCGTAATAGCATTAACACAATATAACACTAATCAAGTTTGCATGGAATGAATATTTTTAGAATATAATTTGGCTTTGTTTGAAAAACCTGTAGCGCTGTTTTTTCCTGATCAAAATTTTGTCTAAGTCGGTGCCGACATTATTGATTTTTTAACAAAAATCTGTTGTCGTTGCTGTGTACACTGGCATAAACAGTTTGTACAAAAAAAAAAGAACACTATAAAAAAAACCGGTCCTTCAGAGCGCACGTTCCGGGGTAAAGTACCCCAGGCAATCCATTGTTTCCGCAAGCATCACTTTCTGCAGAGCACTTCCGGCGTAGGCGGACTTAACACCACGGACACTGAGCCCTCGGAAGGAAGTCAGGTCTCTGGGCAGCGCAGGGTCTACACAGGTCGTTAGCTGCACTCTGGGAACGACTGGATTACGTTTCGCAGTCCATAATACAATCTTTGGCAGGCAGTTTTGAAAAGTGTACAAAGTTATTGTCATACTTTGACCGAACCTCCACCGCGCCTTTAGTTAGTTTTTGTAGATTCTATGACGTAATTCTTTCAGGGCCATGTTAAACGAGATTTAAAATTAGAGCTGCTGGGTTTTTTGCCTCAACATCACAAGCGCAGACAGAAAATTAACATACAAAAATAACTAAAGTAAACAATAAAGTGTTTTAAGTAATGTTCTGGTTTAAGTTAAAACAAAAGAAATTGATTACGCCAATGAGGCTATTTCAAGTTTTCTTTTAGTAGTTAAAGTTTCTTTTATCACAGATCTCTTTCCCTTAAATGTTTTAAAGTTTTAGAGAATCATATTCCTTTGATACAATTCAAACATTTTACAATTACCCTTGCATTGATAAAAATTGGAATGACATTTACCAATCTGATAAGTAAAAGAGCCTTGTGAGAAATTAAAGATATTTTCAGAGGCCGATGATAAGTAAGAAATGTACAATCTTCAGGATGTTTATATTAACTACAATAACAAAAAAAAACAACTTCATACAACATTTATTAAATAGATCTATTTTCGCATCACGTTTTTACAAAATCAACTGCGGTAAATCCAAAAAAGTATTGGCATATTTATTGGACAGAAGCTTCCTATTAGATTCAAGTTCCCCGATCATTATTAGTTACAATTTACAAGACGTGTGAAGTGTATCTACTGTCGATCTATATACATAATTATAAAACAAAACATTGTATTAGTAGGTTTTATGCCTGAATATTTTAATCGTTCTAACTCGCAGCAAGGTAACACGGCCAAGCTGGATAAATTCTGTGAGAGAGTAGAACCTATAGATTCTCCATCCTTAATTCTTTATTCATGATCTGGTCTGAGGCTTGACAAGTTGTTTAGAATCCTTTCACAGTTTTTGCGACGATGCCTGGAGCGATGGTCAAGTAATTGGCAACTCACAGACAAAAAGCACTTAAGATTCTGTTATGGTAATCTTGTAAAAACGAAATTCTTACGCAGAAATTATAGCAAGTGTCAGATCATTTTATTCGTGCGGGAGAGAAAATCACTCGATTTGGGTTAGATGGGGATACGTTGTTAATGCGAAAAAATTATATACCTTTTCACTAGACATATTGTGGAGATGAATATGTAGAAAGGAGGGAAAAAACGTTGGGGGTGAAAAAAAGAAACTAGGACGAGGCACAGAAATGAGGTATTCCGAGTTCGATAGTGAAATAGCAGAAGTATCGAAACTACCCCAATAATTTTTGTATGTACCTCATGATTATAATATCTAATTTAAAATAAGGTTATCAATGATATTTTAGTGAGTCTAATTGTAAAAAATGTGTCTTGTAGTGAACGCAGGCTTTTCACCAAGGAGCACGGAGAACGAATCCATGTTATTGCTTTGATGAAAGTTGAAACAGTCCATCTTGAATATTGTTTAGATACTCTGCCGTAACAAAATGCCGCATTGATGCAGTGGAATAACAGCAGTGAGTTTAGTACAGAGAATTTCTCGAGCTGTTTCTCCCATGGCATCAAACAAATCTTTGGTTGACAAAAATGCCTTAATTCTTGATCTTCCTAACTTAAAACAATTCCAATAAATTATGGAATGTTCAGAGATCATTCGTAGCGGATACAGCAAGATTCACCTTTCCCTCCTTTCTTCTTCTCTCTCCGTCTCTATCTCCCCCTCTTTCTCTCTTTCTTTCTCTCTTTCTTTCTTTCTCTCTCTCTCTCTCTCTCTCTCTCTCTCTCTCTCTTTCTGTCTGTGTGTCCATTTCTCACTCTGGGTTAAACATTGCTCTAAGAATATTGTTTTCGTTTTATTTTCATATTAGTTTATGTTGAGTTTAAGTAGTCTCTCTCTCTCTCTCTCTCTCTGACGTTTTACGTCTCTCAGGTTCCTCTGAGCGCTCCGATACGGCGAGACGACTAAACTCACTTTTCTCTCAACTTTTTTTTATATTCATAGTATGTTTTTTAGATTTAAAAAAAGGAACACAAAAAACACGAAAAACCCAATAAACAAACCAATGCAGACATGCCCTTTGGGAAAACTATTACATGAAACACGACTATTGAATTTTGAGGATGTGGGAATGAAGCTCTAATTGCTTTTTATTACTCGGTATTTAATATTTTGACAGTATTCTGGGAACTTGTGATTGATAATGCTTTAAATCCTTTTGTAAAAGTACTTAAACTCAACATAGACTACAATGAAAAGAAAACAAAAACAACTCTTAGAGTGTATCGTTGGACATGTCCGTCACGTTAATGCTGTTATTTACTAAAAAGTTAAAAGGACTAAAACAAAAGGAAAAAAAATTATAATTATGCTTTTATTTTTACAAAAAAAACAGAACACAAAAAACAACAACAAGCAAACGAACCTCTAATTGTAAAAAAAAATTCAAACCAAAGATTGCAGGCTTAGATCTAGTCTGTCTTGACCTTTATTTAATCCAATTCCGTTTGTTAGTCTTTGATGCGCATCTTCAATTTGTCCATACTTTACTGAATCTATAGAAATAGTCTCTGTGGCGTAGCGGGAAAAAAAGATAAAAGATAAGATAAGCCTTTAATTTCCCAAAGGAACATTTTTTTGTTCGTACATAAACATTTAATTCAATGTAACAACATCAGTACTATGTGAGAGACAAAAATACAATAACTATGTAAGAGGAAAAAAATAAGCATTTTGTCCCGCCTTAATGCACTTAGGTAACCTACTTTTAGAAATATGTAATAGTGGTGAAGAATTGCTGTTTAAGATCACCTTATAAATAGTTAGTTACCTTTAACTAACTGAAATGATTAATATCTAGCATGACACTTTAAAAAAATATGTCTCTTTATACTTACTATCAGTAACTCATGATTTGAATAATCTAGACACAAAAAAAAACAACAACAACAAAAAACAAAGCTGTATGTTATTGTATTTTATGATAAAATCAACAATTTCTAACCACATTGTTTATTTTAAATTGTTTTTCACGTACATTGCATTTATGCATGGTTGAGATTAGAGTAATGATGACAATGGTTGGATGTATTTTGAGTTCAAAGCTGACATAATTATTTTCTCTTAGTCAATAGATACAATTTGATTATCTTGAATAAGAACTATTTTCTCAACAAATATTGTAATTATTTAATCATTTTACAATTATATTTAAGTCCATCTTTGTCTTTATTTTTAAAAGCTAACCATGTTTCTCTTAGTTGTTGTTTAAATTCTCTCGTGATCCATGATCTATTATTTAAAACTTTCTTTATTGTTTACTTTGTTAAAACATTACTTTCACAAAAATATAACAAGTGATGGTGTCCGTGAGTTCATTTATATCACCACATGAGTCTTTAAAAACGTCCCAGTCTGTACTTTACATACACGAACGGATCTGTCCTGTTTTTCCTCAGACCATTCTTCGACCCGTCTGGTGGTGGATGTCTTGGTTTTCAGTCCAGGTCGATATTTGGGGATGGGGTGGATGTTGTTGTGACCAGACGCCCCTAACGGTGGCAGTGGGATGGGTTTCTGATCCTCTGGGGTGTTACTGTAGCACAGGTCTAAAGTCGCCGTCCCTCTTGTCGCGCACGTGACGTATCGATGGGGAAAAAAAAACTCCACTAGGGCGATATCCAGAAGGCAATGATTGAAATCTCCAACGATGAGTTTGATGGCGTCAGGTGATCTAGTATGATCTAGTGTCCTGATAGTTGATGTGTGATGTTAGCAATTCAAATGCCTCGGGCCTAAGATTCGTTTCAGGGACATAAGCAAAGTTTGTAACAAGTGAGGTAAATTCTCTGGGCAAGTAATGGGGTCTCACATTGATGCTTAACAGTTCAATATGTGGCGTGCATATTAAAGATTACATGTTAAAGAGAGTCACCTTGTGAGAGTTGTTAGTAACTCTATACCAATAAAAATAAAAGTTTATCGGCTACCTGGGAAGCTTCATTATTAACTCCTTTAGTAGCTGACGCTGGGGCCATGTGAAACAGTCCTCCTTTCTGATAATAAACTTCAAGAGGAACTTAAAAGACGTGTTTTGTTGAATTATAAATGGAAACCCCTTCTTGGAAGAGGAGAGTGGAGCTATTAGAAATAACTACTATGTCTACGTGTCTAGGGGACAAGTACATGCTATGCACTGTCTGAAAGCGTGTTCGAAACCTTTTCAGTATGCATCCGGTTAGCCTCGAGGCATATCTAACCTTCCCATAGTTAGCAAGAAACTATTGCTTATGCTTTTTAAAGTAAAATAAAGTTTACCGCTTCCAAAAGAATATAATCTGTCTTTAGCATCTGCCATTTGCATTGCTTTTGTTTATTTTTTGCTTTTGTCTTTAGTCCCTTAACATCGATCCGCATCAACTGAATTATTGGACGGTTGCACTTCCAAGATTTTAGGTATAAAACCTACGAGGATTTATATCTCAGCGGGTCACATTAAAAAAGGATGGCAATTTTTTTGTTTTGCTCACTAAAAAGAAGCAGCTGGTAACCTAGAAAAAATAGGGGGTGCTTAATTAAATGAATCCCAGAAAACGTATTATTAGCTAAAGATTGCAACATTTTCAAGCTCTGTTTCAAACTACCTTCCCACATGTTTCTATTTATACTGGCTGATACATTGTTATGGTAAGCTCAGATCAAATCGAGATCGAGGCGGATAAAATAAAATCAGATTCTGATTGGCTTGTTAGTGTAGCGGAGCTTCTTTAGACCTCCAATTAGCACCAAGCAAAACTAAATTAAGCATGGCATATTTATTTTTATTATCAGGCCTCTATTATTCGGTTTATTCTAATAGTAAGCGCAAACTTTTACTTTTTCTTTTTATGCCCATCCCATACTCGCCAACTATGACCTTGCTGTTTATTATATTCTGGGCTTTACGGAGTAGGCATACTTTTTTTTTCTATTTAGGACATGTTACGTGCCTGACAGTTTATCTAGAAAGCATCCTGCGAAACAGAGTTGCAATAACATTATTCTTTTAGACTTTTGTACAAGAGGCTTTTCAGTTTGCGAAAATATATAGATAGAAATTGCAGTTCTACTAAATTCATTGTGACAGAGAGAGAAAGAGAGAGAGAGAGAGAGAGAGAGAGAAGAGAGAGAGAGAGAAGAGAGAGAGAGAGAGAGAGAGAGAGAGAGAGAGAGAGAGAGAGAGAGAGAGAGAGAGAGATAGATAGATAGAGAGAGACAGAGAGAAACAGAGAGATAGAGAGAAAGAGAGAGATCGAAAGAAAGAACGGGAGACTTTATTAGTACAATCGTTTAATACCTTTTAGTTTCAGGAAATTTTCAGACAACTAGACAAGAACTACTGTTATTCTCCCCTCCCCCCAAATTAGGTTTTAGAACAGATAATTAAATGATTATAGAAACTTGTTTATAATTATTTTTCTTTTGATACTCCTTAATGATGTAATAAAACGTTCAGCAAGGTTCACATTTCTATGTAGAAATGAAACTCTCTCCTACTTACACGTATTTTAGATTACCAAAGATATTCCTGTAAGGCGAGGAGCGCCAATTCTAAAGTCTGACAATTTTTGTGTGTGCTAACATACAGTAACAGTGTGAGGATACCAGGACCTCTACATGTCCCACCCTTTGACATTCTACTGGCACAGAGCCAACCAGGGGAGGGGACACAATCAGGCTTAATAATCAAGTTGTCTAATCTTGTTATCGAACCCAATATCTCCAATTAGGAGCCCAATGTTGTACCTCTTGTGGCAGCTAGCCGGCATTATTTATGACTGTGGATAGGATATTATTTTTATTATAGATTCCAATTAAGGTAGGTGTTCATTGAATGGAATCAGTGTATAAAGCACGGTATCTTGATTGTATTCATTCTTATAAATACGCGTGTTTAGAGCTGGGCTCTAGGAAAGGCTGTTGTGGTCAAGGTTAGACTGAAACTGTTTATTGAGATAATGAACTTGGGGACCCATACACGCATGTCTATTTCTGGATTCAATGTTGTTTTTTCAACTAATCCCTTTTCTTATTCTGCGCTTCAACTTTATCAGAGCTTACTATTACCAACAAAACAAGGATTAAGGGCCGGTTAAAAGCAACAGAGTTTGTCAGAAGTTTGAGCTTTGTACAGAAGTATGACAGGCTGACGGGAATACCTTAGCTTAGAGTTTGTGGTTAGAGGGAGAGACCATTCATTCTCTAATCCAGGCATTATTAAGCCTGAGACGTGTGTTTTTTGTTTTGGACTTTGGGCTATGGAAGTGTCGATTTAGAGAGAATGGTGGAAGGGTTTGCCTCTCGTTGCCATATCTGTAAAACAATTGTTGCTGTTTTTTTATTTTATAGTTACAAGATCAGCTGTTGTTTTTATTTTTACTCCAAGTGTCTTTTGTTTGATTTTAAGCAAAAACTACTCAGGGCATTTTTTTTAAATAAGATTCGGTGATACAAAAAGGTATAACGGAAGTCATTAACCTTGTTAATCATGTATCGTCAACCACCCAGCCAATCCACCAAAAAATTAATAAGATTTGGCTATTTTAGCTTTCGAAACATGGTGACTAAACTGATTGAATCGTATAACTTTCATATTTATATCTTGCAGAACAAAGTTCCACTATGTTTTTATGTTAATACTGTTTGACAAACGGACAAAAAGCCGATCTAAAAGTTCTTTTATCTTATCATTATCATCGGGTCCTTATTTTTGCCTAATTCTTAAGAAGATTGGTATGATGACGTCCCAAATGAGTTCTTAAAAAACGAAACAAAAAAAAAGCCGGCCCCAGACTGTCTGTGTCCTGTTTATAATTAATATTTGTAAATTTTCTCCATTGTTTTGTTGTTGTCATAAATTTGCGGACATACACGAACACTTTTTGGTACTAATTGCTTTTCATATTTTTAAAATGAATGGATGAAATGGACTTAGTAGTCTCCTTGTTCTTAAAAAACAAACAACGGCTCCTAACTGTCTGTATCCTGTTTATAATTTGCATATTTTCTACATTGTTTTGTTGTTGTCATTAACTCTCGGACATACAAGAATATTTTCCCCCATATTGCTTTTAATAAATTAAAAATGAATTGATGAAATGGACTTAGTAGTCTCCATATTTTGGTTGAATTTCTTCTACTAAAACTGCACGCATATAAAACTGTTAGAAAAAAAATCGAATCTTTTTAATAAACAGAGGTTTATATATTTTGAGATTAAGACTGAGATCGAGGATAAAGAACATACAGTTAAATTAGATAAACTAAAATGAAGCAAGGAAATATGGTCGTATAGTGGTAAGGAAGAGGGTTTTCTTGTAGAATAATACCAACTCTGATAAGCTGCTCCCAGCGGGTCGCTATTTTTGTTTCTTAGTCCAAACATGAATTTTATTGCGGAGTTAATCTCTTAAGAAAATAGAGAGTGAACGAAAGAAGAAAATGGAGGTTATTTATATTGGGAACCAAATTGATTGAACTAGATAGGAAAGGGATTGAGAAAAGGAAGAGAGAGAGAGTTAGAGAGAGAGAGGCAGACAAAGACAGAGAGAAACAAACAGAGACAGAGAAAACGAGAGACAGAGAGAGAGAGAGAGAGAGAGAGAGACAGAGAGAGACAGACAGACAGACAGACAGACAGACAGACAGACAGAGAGAGAGAGAGAGAGAGAGAGAAAGACAGAGAGAGAAATAGAGAGAGCAGAGAGATAGATAAAAGCGAGGCAGACACTGAAAAAGAAAGCATGAGAGAGATAGAGACAGAGAAAGAGCGAGAGAAATAGAGAGAGGGAGGAAGAGAAAAAGAAAAGAAAATGTGCGAGGTACACATTCAGAGAGAGGAGAAGCGATCAATGCGCATGTGATGCTTCTAGAGACAATCAGAGTCCCTCATCACCTTCCGCTTGTACAGACATCCCATGCTGGGTTTTGTACCACTTTGCTTTGCCTGAGTCGGCAAGGTCGCTCAGATCTATACCATCAGTCGATGCGGGAAAATGATCCTCATCAAATTGAAATAACACCAGCCTCAGCGGGAGAAACCATAAGCATAGTCATCCCTGCAAGAATCCCAATCGGATCGTATGCCTTTCTATTATAACTACACCCAAACACAACCTCGGTATATTGATCGTACAATACATTCATCTATGTCTCTTTCTGATATATGTAATTACTTCATTATTTTCATCTCTCCATCTTTCAGTTAATAATGACCAATTGCCGGTCTAGCAATGATGTTGGTGGCTGAGTATTTTTCTTCGTTATTTTGTCGTCAGTTACAGAATACTAGTTGTTGTAAATTGCGCAGCTTTTTAGATATCTGTAAGGATATGTTCACTGTTTGTGAAAGTCCAACACATTTTAAACAGGCTATATTATTAAGCATTTATTTAACGTTTTTTGCAGGATAAACCCAGCACCTATCTTTTCAGTATTATTTCACAAAACGACATGACAATCACATAGATGTTAATGAAACCTAATAGTAAGCATATCCGTTTCGAACCAACATTGTATTTTTCTTCTTCTTATTGCTTTCCGATGCATCAATATCTGTCAAGGCAAACAATTAAATGCTGCGGTTTTCTTTAAATCCTCAAAAAATCCGTAGAGCTTGCTTTGCAAATCCGTTCGCTAGCTCCATACAGTTCTGATGTCTTCATAATTATTGCTGTCTTGTAGCGCATGGTCTACAGTATGATTAATGCTATTCTACTTAAGCGAGGCACGCCATTTCACTTTATATACCTACTATCTCCTCATATTCTGTATTTCACTCAGATATAATTAGTTTTAGTTTCAAATTAAAAAAAAAAGAATGTAGAGAAATAATGCGGAAGAACAAACAGCCTTTCGAGTGGAAGCCGCGAGCTCTACTTCAACCCTTCTCTTGTTTGTTTGTGTGTGTGTATGTGTGTGTGTGTGTGTTTGTGCTGTTTTGGTGTCCAACGTCAGCGCTATATAGGCTATATTGTAACATGTCCCAATACTAAGGTCTGACAATATTACATGCGGCGACAGAGAGAGAGAGAGAGAGAGAGAGAGAGAGAGAGAGAGAGAGAGAGAGAGAGAGAGGAAGAGAGAGAGAGAGAAGAGAAGGAGAGGGAGAGAGAGAGAGAGAGAGAAAGAGAGAGAGAGAGAGAGAGAGAAAGAGAGAGAGAGAGAGAGAGAGAGAGAGAGACAGACAGACAGACAGACAGACAGACAGACAGACAGACAGACAGACAGACAGACAGAGAGTGTGGTAATATCAGGACTGTTGCCTCAGGTGATCACAATATACTGATGCCGAATCAAGCAGTAGGGGGTGAAACATTTTTAAATTTATTGAGTCTTATCGCTGCTTTCAACCCGAAAACTTCCCGATGGGGAGACCAGAACTCTACAAACTGCGCCATCTCCCATCCTGTAGAAATAATGCAATTAGTGAAAAAAATAGAGTGTTAACGGTAACGAAACAACAGGTGTATAGAGATTTTATCAACTGAAATTGGCTCTTATCTAAACCACTATGTCCAAATCTGCAATAATAAGGAAAAGCTTATGAGTCCAGCAACTGCAAGTATTATTATTTCCTGAGGATACTAAGTGACTCAAAGGGAAATAACCGTCATGGCCTGCGCCTGAGATAAGAGGGTGAGGCCGGGGTGAGATGAAAATGTTGGGGGGGGGGGGGGGGGGCGCAAGGTGGCACTGGGTAGATCAGTTGTAAGAACGCATGCCTTAAAATCAAATATGTAGTGTAGTTAAGATCGGCCTACACGAAAAGTTTTTTTGTGTCAGCTTATAAACAGTCAGACAGTAGTTTTTAGGACACTCCCGAGCGATGATAATTTTTGCTGTCTACAGGATTTCATAAACAGAACAAAAAATCATCTTTATGTGCGATAAATAGTGAGAGTGGAAGATAGTTTGTGAGAGAGAGAGTAAGAGGGAGAAATAGAGAGAGAGAGAAAGAGAAAGTGAAAGAGAGAGAGAAAGAGAGAGAGATTGGGAATAGAGAGAAAGAGAAAGAGAAAGAGGGAGATAGGGAAAGAGACAGGGATACAGACAGAAATATAAAATAACCAGGGTGGCACAAACATATCAGACGTAGACAGAGACAGATAGACAAGCGCAGATATAAAGATAGACAGGGGGAAAGAGTGTGTGAGACCTTATCATGCATACCTACAGACAGCGGGAGATGGAGAGTATAAAGAGAACCGCAACTATGCATGGTGGGTCCATTGAGTGCAAGTGGTTTCAGCTGCAGTAGAGCTTTGCTAAATATTTGCTCACAACGATTGAATAGTATAAAGAGAACCGCAACTATGCATGGTGGGTCCATTGAGTGCAAGTGGTTTCAGCTGCAGTAGAGCTTTGCTAAATATTTGCTCACAAAGATTTTCCGATACTTTCCTTACTGTTTACATAACCAAAGCCCTTGTAAAGATTGTATTATGCTATACATTACTTGTAGAAAAATCCAAAACAAATAAAATGCCCATTGATCCTAGGGCAAAACGTTGAGATTGAAATAATAAAATTTATAATATTTTTTAAAGTAATCAGAGAAAGGAAGAGAGATTGATTAAGAGAGAGCGTGTGTAAGTGAGAGAGAGAGAGAGAGTGAGCGATAGAGAAAGAGAGAGAACGAAAGAGAGAGAGAGAGAGAAAGAGAGAGAGAGAGTGAGAGAGAAAGAGATAGAACGTTAGGAGTACAGTGATACAGAGACAAAGACAAAATTGTAAGTGGAATGGAACTTTGTAGAAAAAATAAAAACAAAATAATCATAAACCAATTGTACTGGAGAATATAATTCACAGCTCGTATAATAATAAAAAACTTAAAACGATAAGTGTTTTCCTTTTCAAATATCAAAAAAGCAAAACCAACAACAACAACAACAACAACAACAACAACAACAACAACAACAACAACAACAACAGCAACAACAACAAACAATGACATAATGATCAAGAAAGAAAAAAAAGAAATAACAGTAACTGCACATGAGATTCGATTAATGGCAACCATGCAAACAGAGATAACGACTATGATATTTTTTTGTAGGAAACAAACCATCAATCAACCCATTTTATATACACTCTGTAGGCTACTGTATTTAATTTGCCGTGCACGGAAATGGGTCATTACCTTTAACAATGCACTACAATCAACGCAATTTATTTGTTTTGTGAATCTTTTCAAAGAAAGTTACGACAGAAACAATATTGTTCATTATTTCTATTTTTGCCGTGGTTCCCATTTTCATTAATTATTTTTAAAAGCTTTCGTCGGTGCATTCTCATCTTTTCAAAGAGTGCGAAATAATGCTGAAGAAGGGCAGCAAATATTCAATGAGAGTATAACAAACGGAATTTTGTTTAGAATAAACAACAGAGGAACAATATGAGTTAAAAATAAATAGACTGTGACAAATAGATTTAATGTGCGATAAGGCGAAACGAAGTAATAAAGGAGAAGAATGAGAGAGAACGCAAAAGGTGAAAGAGGATAGATAGATAGATAGATAGATAAATAGATAGATAGATAGATAGATATATAGATAGATAGATAAAATAAACTTATAATTAGAAAGGTAGAGTTGAATTGGAGTTATGTTTGTTTAAAGTCCATCGTCAGCATTATACAGGTTTTTGTGGACGGGCGCAAAGACTGACAAATGACAACTTAATGTGTTGCCACACACGAGACAGGTCGGGGATACTATACCTCCTGTCTGAGTCGGTCACATTAAACTGACAACGATCAACTAGTTACAGAGGACGAAGAGAAACATATTAATTCACCAACGGTGGGATTCGAACCGTGGACCTCCCGATCTCTAGATCAACGCTCTACCACTTGTGTCAGTTTGCCCCTAGAGAGTGACTTAGACATACACAGATAAACAGAGAGAGAGAGAGAGAGAGAGAGAGAGAGAGAGAGAGAGAGAGAGAGAGAGAAAGACAGACACACAGACAGACGGACAGGCAGACAGACAGACAGACAGACATACAGACAGACAGACAGCCAGAGAGATAGACAGTGAAAGAGAGGAAAAGTTGGAGAGAAAAAGTGAGGCAGAGAGTACGACAAAAAAAAAAAAAAAAAAAAAAAAAAAAAAAGGGGTAAAAAAAGAGGGAAAAAAAAAAAAAGAGAGAGAGGGAGAGAGGGAGAGAGAGAGAG
>RQTK01000054.1:817485-864732 GCA_003991915.1 Elysia chlorotica | reverse complement strand
TAGTAGTAGTAGTAGTAGTAGTAGTAGTAGTAGTAGTAGTAGTAGTAGTAGTAGTAGTAGTAGTAGTCGTAGTAGTAGTAGTAGAAATGGAAATTTTGTTTCAAAATCGTAATACCTATAACGTGATACAAGTCTTTAGTAATAAATATAGAAGAAACCAGAGTAATTTTCAAAACGTGCATTCATCGCAATCGGCGTTAGCAGAACGTCAAACCGTGACAATAACAGTGAAATCATAGAAATCAGTGGTAGAATATAGACAGTGAGAACCCATTTCATTTGACAGGTCATAATCTAGGTCAGGGAACAATTAGAGTATTTTGTAAAACTTAGATCAATTCATATTAGGCCCGGTTAATGAGACAATTAACCTTTACATGTATTTTGTATTTTGAAGACTCGTTAATAAGTTTTATTTTACAAGTTTGGATTTTCACACCACTCAAGAGGATTTAAGAAATATTCTATATCAGGTAAGAGAACGTCCATTTGTTTAGAGTCATTTCATATTTTGTAGCAAAGAATCTACAAATTCACGCGCATTATGTAATTAAAAAGGTAAAATTAATGTCTAGAAGTAAACTGGGACAAAAAGGTACGCCCCAAAATTACAATACCAAGATATATTCTATGGAAATTGCATGGTTTATTTGAGAATATGTGCGATGTATTATTGAAATAAACTATCTGATTGTTTATACCAGTACCGATCCATGTATTATAACATTAGTGAGTATCTGATAACAAAAATAACCGACGTTCTTTCCCACAAGTAAATATTATCATTGCTATCCTGGCCCTTCTGTTAGATTGCCAAGACCAGGTAGAAATCAACAATTCCGTTAAAGCCGAGAGTAAGGAGGCTCAGTGCGTTTGCAAAGCAACTGCGATAAAAACAGGTTATACTTGTTTGGGTTCTTTAACTAACAAAAGTTAATAAAAATGGGTATTAAAATCTTAAATATGAGAGGGATCAGTATCATAGTTCGAATATAAAAAAGAATAAGAATGTGTAAACCTTTTTACGATTATATTAATGTTATTATTGTATTATGGCCAAAAAGCGCGGTCAGATATTTAAAACAAAACAAAACAACAAAAAAACACACACACAAAAATTACCATAGGCTTAATTAAAAATGATTTTATATTCAGTTCAAAACATTAAAAATTGTCTGAACTACATGGCACACAGTTAAAAAAGGCCAAACAGTAACAACAAAATTAATGCTTTCGACGTTTACTTGACATCGGTCTAAGTTCCACGCTTGAAAATGTCACAAGGCAAACGCCTAATTCTCGTAGCTCTGAGAATTTGAGGTTAGTAGAGAAATCAGCCTACCATTATGATTCTCACCAATTGAGTGCAAATTTTCTAACATTCTGACACCTCTAAAACAAGTAATATTGCTATTGTGTAACAGAAAATACTTCTGATTTATAGCTCCCAGTTACTATTGATAAAACATGCGGGTGATTTTTTAGCACCAATATACTTCATTTCTCCGTTGAAAATAATCATGTATGATATAAACTATTCCAACTACTACTAATGCTACTACAACTACTACTACTACTACTACTACTACTACTACTACTACTACTACTACTACTACTACTACTACTACTACCACTACTTCTACTTCTACTATTACCAATACTACTACCACTACAAAACGCATATTTTTATGCTACTTCTTGTGCAACTGCTGCAACTGCTATTAGTACTATTACAACAACAACAGATAATGCTGTAGTTGCGGATTATAGATTAACTACAGCATTTGTTTCTGCTGCCACTACTTTCGAAAGTGCTTGTAACAAACGAGTTTAAATTATTAGCATTATCTGAATTGACAACACCCGTCATAGGTTACAACTACTACTACAAAGAGACGTGACATTGCGCTAAAACATGATCACGAACGAGCCACACATCATTACGCTACACGGAAAATACCTTATTCCTTTGAAGACCGCTAGAGCAAAGGTGTTAAAGACAGCAAACGATAGGTAATTCCAGATCCGCTTTAAGGCATGCCAAATTTCGCTCTTTCACGAAAACTGTCTTTCGGTTTCCCTGGCTATTTTATGTTTCTTTTAATTGTTCCTTTGATTTTTTATGGTCATTTCATGTTTTATTTGATAGACATGGACACCCACTTCGGCTAATGCCTGGTTTATCTCTCCTTCGTCCCCTTTCTGTCAGTTTTAGTATTACGCCCCCTCGATACACACAGAGAATATAGCAAGAGGCTTTAATGGAGGACAATAACAAAGGGAAATCAATGGGATCAAGGATTAAATGGGTATACATTTATACTTGTTTTTGTTTTATAATTTAGAAATACAAAAAACTATTATTTAAAAGTGATCAACTGTGATTAGAGAATTTATTATAAGAGATTATATAAGTTATTCATTTCATTAATTATAAAAGTTTTAATAAAAAATGTCTCTGATAAATTGCAAAATTGAAAACTCTATAGGCCTACTTTATCCTGTCGCGGCGCAGTGATAAATCTTTTACCTTTTTTGTAGGGAAGCGGATATTTTATTGACAATAATTATTACATTGTTCACTTTTCACTCTTTCGTTTAGAGAATCACAAAAAACACTAATACACCTAATAACAGTTCCTATGCACCATACACAAACTATTCCTTTATTTATTATTTTTTCTTTAAAATGCGATAGGTCAGCAATATTGAAACCTGATCTCGCTCG
The DNA here is from genome assembly GCA_003991915.1 of Elysia chlorotica. NCBI lineage: Eukaryota > Metazoa > Mollusca > Gastropoda > Plakobranchidae > Elysia > Elysia chlorotica. Next base: position 862,004 of record RQTK01000054.1, on the reverse strand, counting down.
CACTGACCGTCGGTTGACCATAACTCAGGCCTACACTGGGAAATTATTTAATTACATTGGCCTGCAGTTGACTCCCAACACTTTGATGTCCTCACAGCTTTTGGGCGAAACAATAACTTATCTGGTAAGCTACTTAGCGTTGCCCTTAACGGAAAGCAGCACACATTCTGATGGTCAGAACGAGAGAAAAACGGCCTGAGCGCAGTCATAATTACAAAAACGGTGACCTTCAACTGGAGTGTGCTAGATTCTAGATTTCTGGTTACCGGGTTGAGAAATGTTGCTGATGCCCCACTTGACTGCTGAAACCCAATAAGAGTTTTCTGGCTTCCATTGGAAACACCCTCTTGCATTTGTTGTCGTCGAGGGCGAAACTAGAGAGCCTGTTGTTGCCGATGGGGTGTCTTAAATCGGGAAAAAAATAACTATTTTCCATCGTTATTTTATGCGCTTCGGTTAGACTGGTTTGTAACTCGTTCACACATTCCAACACTATCGGGAATTGTGAGAAAATTAAAATTCACACTTCTCATTGTCGCACGTTAAATTGCGATCAAGAGGACATACGCGTGTGATGATTGCTTTATTATTTATAGCGCGGGCTAGAAATTTAAAATAAGATAAATGTTACCCAAAATAGAAATAAAAAGAAGAAACAATCGTGGCACGTATTGCCTTATTTACATTTATGATGATTATGAAAGAAGGGTAAGTTAAAAATGACGAGGTTTAACATTAGAAGTTTATAGCACCACGAACCCCAAATATTGTTAAAAATAGGTCATTATGATAAAGTTCGATTGGGAACAGCTGTAGATTAATTAGGTATATATATATTTTTTTTAACGCACGACTGTTGCTACTGACAATTATGAAAACCTCTATTTCAAAATGGAGCTTTGCCAAAAAGAAAACAAAAAAATGTAAGAAAAAAAAAGATGTACTTACGCATAACTTAATGTTGTGTTTTACTCAGTGCAGTATGTGACATGCCGTCTATTAACAATTATCTCCATAGGCAGCTGTAAATTCCAGAAAAGGGTGCACCCCGTTTGCAAGTATTCATATCTAATCGTATATCCATAACTTAAAAATGACGGTCCTTAAATATACAGTTCTTATTATTTTCTCATGTAGAATAAAAAAACAAACAAAACAACAAGAACTATGAAGACTCATCAACAAATTAGGAAGTTGAATAGTTTGTGTTTCCTGCTCAATATTTTTTGTAAAGGAGGGATGTGGTTTAAGAGGAATACAATATGTTGCAATGCAGACTTTCATGACACAATCAAGATTATATCGACTAATAATAAGTAGCTCGATGGAAAGAGTAAGGGAACGAGAAAAAGCGAGACAAAATTAAATATATGTAGAGATTGAGCGAGGAAAAAGAAATATCCAAATAACAACCCGTACACTCTCCTAACCATCCAAACATGCCCACAATCTAACATATCATTCTACAAACATAGTTTATCTCCACGCTATAATGAATCAGAATACCAGTTAGTATAATTATGTACATCATCGAAAATGTTCGAAATAATGACCGACGCGATTAATCTCCCCTCATCTCGGTCTGTTTTCCGAAATCGTTGGACATTAGATGGAGAAAATATTGTTTCCTTTTTTTTCTTTTTGTGCACAGATATTGTTGATAGGTTGACCATGGGCAAAACTCTGTGTAATAGAATTACATTGTTGTAGATCCTCCCAACCATCCACACATGCCAAAAATCTAACATACCATTTTACAAAAACAGTTCATCTCTACTCTACAATGAATCACAATACCAGCTAGTATAATTATGTACATCATCGAAAAAAATGTTCGAAATAATGACCGACGCGATTAATCTCCCCTCATCTCGGTCTGTTTTCCGAAATCGTTGGACATTACATGGAGAAAATCATGTTTCCTTTTTTTTTTCTTTTGTGCACAGATATTGTTGACAGGTACAAACTCTGTATATTACAATTACATTGTTATAGATGATAAAAATCTGGAGGAAATATTGTAACAGAGGGGTGTTGTGATTCCATGGCAAAGCATGTTCTCTTTTGTTGTGAAGATACGGTTCAATTTATGATTTGAATGCTGTTTTCGTCTCTTCTAACGAGGTGACAGGAGAGAGGTCCACAGGGAGAGAGTGAGAAAGAGAGAAAGAGAGAGAAGAGAGAAAGAGAGGGAAAAAGAAACAGAGAGACAGAGAGAGAGAGAGAGAGACAGAGAAAGAGAGAGAGAGACAGAGAGAAATAAAGACACACACTCACTCACACAGAAAGTTTATTTCCTCACACACAGCACAGCCACTATCATATTGGTGAAAGGCATCGAGTCGAAATATTTATGTGGAGATTACGTAAGTTTTTAAAGTACTCTTAAAATTAACAAGTGATGGGGCATTTTGAACGATGACCGGCAAACTACTCCATAAACTTAGCCTGTTAATATAGAATGATCTTTAGCCATAGTGGCGAAGATATTATGATACTATTCACTGATAGAGTAATTGAGTTATTGATCTAGATAATGCATCACATGTGATCTTCTGAAATCTCTAGTGTTAATTTTCTCTTTACCCTTTCTGAACAAAAAACAAAACAAACTTATTGAACAAATCTTTGCCACCGATAATATAAAGATTACATTTCCTTATGAAACCTACCACGGGTTCCTTATTTTTCTCAAACATAATGGGAATTTCCTATTCAAAGTTCGTGCAAACAAAATACTTGAACGGTTGCGCCTCTCTACACCGCTAATTACTTCGGGTAGTTCCGTCTTTGAGGTGCACTATCGAACACTTTTGTCCCAGAACTCACGCAGGGAAAAGGTGAGTGTGTGCAGGTTGGGCTTATCCAATCATAGCCGAGTATTGACTGGGTCTACCTGGGCCTGAGTAAAGCAGTGTTACAAGATGTGTGTCAGTTGCATTGCTTAAAGACCTGTGTGTGACACTCATTAAGGTGTGATACCAGGTATATATTTGCTAGAGCAATTAGTTGCGTCTTACATTCATGAATACGGACAAGCCCCAACCGTTTTGAGTCTGTTCGAGTCTTATGTTTTAAGTGAATACAGACCTGTTAGTGTTTAGTGCCTAGAATATATTGGACTTGTCCTTTTTCAATGCGGGGCTAGGCTTTCAAAGCATCTAAACTACGACATTTTAGAAAATAACGTAAAGACATTTGGAGTGATCAAAGAAAATACATAAGTATAAGAAAATCTATTCATTTTTGTCTAGCACAATCTTTGCACATGTGTGGGGTAAAGATGAAAGCCTTGTGTCATCTAATAACCTGTGTAAAAAAATGTATAGAAAGTTTATATACTAAAAAAATACTCAATTATAAACGAAGTAATCTACAAAAAAATCCTGCCCCGTTCTTCTCACGCTCTCGCTTTCTCTATCTGTCTCTGTATCTCTCCTTCTCTCCCTCTCTCTCTTTCTCTCTCTCTCTCTCTCTCTCTCTCTCTCTCTAACACGGGTGACCATTAACCATCCTGCTATGTACATGCGAAGTTAACCAAAGATGAGTTAACAACAAGTTAGGTTAAACACACACTCTACAGAACTATTCTTATAGAATCACTCTTTAACATTTAACACTTATAAAATCAATGAAAGAATACTGGATACAAATAATGCTGGACGTGATTGGAAGTCTAAACAAATTCAACTTTATCATTTGTTAAAGTTTGCTATCGTTACAATTTATTCATTAAGTGTTTAGTGTTGGTTTCTGCGCTAAGCTTTGATCTTTAATCCTGACGGTGTTTGATGTTTTACACGTATTTTATTTGTCCATGACTTGTCATGTCAAACGTTGAGGTTTTATCCTTTTTTCTAAACCCTTTATAAACATCTTTTACAATCGTTAAATCGTAATAATGGATATCGATTTCAAGCCAGATTGTAAAAGAGAACATTTAGCCTACGGGTCTAAATCAAACTGTTTGCATGTGTGTTTTAACTTCAGAGAATTTTTTTCTATTGCTCCAAAGAAAATCCTAGTTCAAGAGATAGTTGTAAAGCGAACTATATTTCAGTTAAATTTCTTGATGAACAGATTTGATTTTCTATTAAAAACGATAAACCACAGGCTAGAAGGATTGTGTTTAATTAAAAATTAAGAGAGGGGTTTTACCGATGAGCTATGGTATTTTAGAAGGAAATTTAACGAAACAAATCTAAACAGATAGAGAATATATTAAAAGTAAACGAGGCAAGTAAAGCTTTATGAAAAACACCGTCAGTCTTGTTGAAACAGAATGGCAGATGAGTAGATACATAGATAGATAGATAGTTAGATAGATAGATAGATAGATAGATAGATAGATAGATAGATAGATAGATAGAGATGTAGATAGATAAATAGATAGATAGATAGATAGATAGATAGATAGATAGATAGATAGATAGATAGATAGATAGATAGATAGATAGATAGATAGATAGATAGATAGATAGATAGATAGGTAGATTGATTTAAAGGTTTTAGGATTGTTTTGGTACATCTGTCCTCATTTGCGTTACTCCATCAACCATACAAGTCATTGCAGATAGGAAGCGACAGTTGGATTGTCTGAATGCCATTATCAAAATGTTGTGTGTCCTTCAAAATTTAGGGCCTGTGTTGTGATATTTTATTTTGTTCGCTTTCTTCTTGCCAATATGCGCAATACTTCTAGGACACGAACCATCCATTAGTAGCATTTCTTCTCTTTTATGTTGTCTCTAACAATGTGGTCTAATGTTGCTGTTTGTTCAAATTGTTGTGGTTATTAGATAAATAGATAGATAGAAAAATAGATAGATAGATAGATAGATAGATAGATGGATGGATAGATACATAGATAGATAGATAGATAGATATATTATTGTAATTACGGCCATTTCTTTCGACACATGTGTTTCCAACGGGTCTATCAGATAGATAGATGGACAGAAAGATATATAGTTAGATAGGTAGATTTATTTAAATGTTTTTGGACTGTTTTGGTACATGTGTCCCTATCTATGTTACTTCATAAACCATAAAAGTCATTACAGATAGGAAGCGACAGTTGGATCGTCTGAATGTCTTCATCAAAATGTTGTGTGTCCTTCAAAACTTAGGGCCTCTGTTGTGGTATTTTATTTTGTTTCCTTTCTTCTCGCCAATATGCGCAATCCTTCGAGGACACGAACCATCCATTAGTGGCATTTCTTCTCTTTAATGTTGTCTCTAACAATGTGGTCTAATGTTGCTGTTTGTTCAAATTGTTGTGGTTAGCAATCAATATCTTTCACAATTTCTCAGCGATTTTCTCTGTATTTCTTCATATCTCTTTTTTTCTCTTTTTCTATTTTCTATGACTTTCTATCTCTCTTTCTATCTCTCTTTCTTTCTGTCTGTCTCTCTGTCTGTCTCTGTCTCTCTGTCTGTCTGTCTCTCTCTCTCTCTCTCTCTCTCTCTCTCTCTCTCTCTCTCTTTCTCCCTTTATCTTCCTGTTTTTTAGTTTCCTCTATTTGTCTAGTATTTTGTCAGTTTACTTTTCCATCAATTTATTGCTATTGGTCTACCTGCATGTTTGTCTATATCCCTTTGTGCCCGCCTGTCTTATCTCAGTAAAACGTTATTCTCCGTCTCTCTGCCGTTATGATTGTGTGTATAGCTGTTTTATTCTCTCATCTCTTTTGTCTACCGGCTGTCTGTCTGTCTCTGTCTATGTGTCTATTTCTGTTAATGTCACTCCATCTCTACTACCTGTCGGTCTATCTGTCTCCTGATATCTGGCCATCTGATCACCTGTTTATCTGAGTACCTGTGGATAATATGTTTTTTTTTGTCTGTGTGGTTGTCTGTCGATATGTTTTTCTCTTTGTTTGTCGGTCCTTGTCTATTTCTTCCTCTGGCCTTCCCTTTGTCTCTGTATGTCTGCTTGTCTCTCTCTCTCTTTCTCTCTCTCTCCCTCTCTCTCTCTTTCTCTCTCTCTCTCTCTCTCTCTCTCTCTCTCTCTCTCTCTTTCCAGCCATCTCTACTGTCACTCTTTTGTATGCCCAGAGGCAACTCCATTTTCTTGTCATAATGAAAACGTTAGTCCCTGCAAGGGAAAAAACAAAACTCGTTGATCCCCTGTTACTGATGTAAATTTGATGGTTTGATTCCTGCTTCCATCCTCGTTACAATTTATGAGGGAACTAATTTTGGTAGCGCCAACAAATTCACCCCCGGCTATGCACCCGAAATGCAGGCTCTAATTTGAACCCTAGTTTAGTCTGTGCGATGTTATTAAGAGAAAAATCAAGAAATCTGAACTAAAAAATTGAAGTCATTGTTATTATCGAGTCAGAAAACATAGCATCATTTTATTTTTCTGTTTTACTACCCTTTTACTTTATTTGTAATATATTTTCAATGACTTCGAATATGAAAAGTGACTGGTCTAAAATGATTTAAATACAGCTCTTTAACCCTTCCTGATAAAAAAAAAACCAGCCTGTCAAAGATAGTTACATATAGAAATTAATTTACTTTATTGACTCACCATTACATTTTTTATTATTGTCTTCATCTTTCTTTTTCTGGTATGGCCTATTTATTTGATCTTTTACCTTTTTTAAGCAAGCATACGGCGCCAATATAAAACTAAACTCGATACTTTTTGTACAGCTCTGTTATAAGTGCAGTTGAGAAAAATACTTTTATGTTGAAATTTGACTTAGCGAAAAATAATGGCCTTCTTAAAGAGATGTTACATTTACACAAAAAATCGTGTTTTATACAAGCTAAAACAATGTTTGATGTGTCACGCCTATTTCATTGTCTAAAAAGAAAAAAAAATCCAGGTAATGCTAATTTAAACAATTTGCCTAAACATATTTTCCAATCGATCAACAGATCTCTACAAATAGACAAAAATCATATTCCAAAGTACATACATCTTTGTATAAATGTCTTCCTATGAAGCTATCAGTGCTTATACAGATATTTCAATAGTACTGCCTGATATTGTGGAACCGACTTAGAACAATGCGAATGTCTATGACAAAAGATGAACTATACAATGGCTGCAAACAAAAGATCGGACAGACAAGTTGTGATGTTTGCTTCTCTGTACTTACCACGAAGAACAAAGCTGCCCATAGGGTTAAACAAATATTTGAGGTAGGGGAAGTTTTACAATAAAATGTAACGAAGCAGTTATATACTATTTCGATTGAGAGATTTTTTAAGAACACTTATTCCAATACATAGATAAAAGGATTGGATAGAATCGTGCATTAGAAATGTATACAAAACAACCCCTATAGGAGTAGGATAAAAGACAATGGTAACTATTACCATCGTTATAGTTAATAGTCAAATTACGTTGAGAGATTTGAGATAATATCATTGTGCATCGTCTTTACGTACGTGCGTGGATTTGAGATTCGGCGTGTATCCTTCAATACAAATATGACGTTTCTAGTAAAATGCAAACATATACAACTTAATTCAAATTTTAAAAAATCGTGTCAATGTTCTTTTTAAACTCGAAACGACCTTCTAAATAGCCAAGCGATTTGATGAAATCATTATTTGCTTTGAGGTTTCGTTCGGAGCATCTCAAAATGTTTTTTTTTGTGTTATTGTCAACAGCTAACAAGTTCATTAGATGTTTTTTTTTCAGAGGACAACCAAAAACAGTGTACTATGCAACCGAGAATTACTATAATGGATTGAATGACATTCTCCCCAAACTTTGCGCCTCTCAGCGAGTTAATCTTTTCTGTGCGTGTCAAAAGTCTGTGGGAACGATGGATTTGTTGCCATTTCAGCAGGGATACTTTCTGCTGCAGCCAAAGTATGGTCCAAAAGTACTGCTGTAGTAAGGGTTACAGTAAAGTTTTTTTTTTTTGTGCGATCACGTAATGCCTATTTAAAGGATAGATTCCCAAGGGAATATGCAAATAAGTTTATATAAAATAGAAATATTCATTGTTATTGTTTGTTGTTTTATAACATAACGAAATTTTCAAATTAGGTGCATATAAATCGACTGTTAAGAAGTAGATTTGACTATTATGCAGAAATTTGGTTTTGTAACACCCTCCCCCATTTATCTGTAAACAAGCTTTTTTCTTTCTCTGTCGCACATCATACTCTCTCTCCCTATCTCTTTCTCCCTCTCATCTCTCCTATCTCTCCCTCTCTGTTTCTTTCTTTTCTCTCTATCGTTCTTTCTTTGTCTACTTATTTATCTATTTTATTTATATCTGAAAACATCGTTCCATCAAATGCTCTGGTATCACAAGTAGCCTTTTGTTTCGTGTTGCTGATGATTTGTACATAGTGACAATCTTTCCATAACATTCTGCTATTCAGAAAACATCGCAACAAGCACAGTTGTCACTCCTCAAAACATAGCATTGTGTACTGAAAACACGATTTCTTCGTAGCAATATAATACCCTAAGGGCGAAATGAAATTAAGGCTGTAAAAATCTCCATATTTTAACGCTCTGGTTGGATAATTCGATAAGATGACAAAATTGGCCCATAGCGTTTTCCCCTTCGAGCTACAGTTTGACTTTTTAAATTTTTTTTAAAGTTTAAGGTACGGTTCATATGTAACGCTAAAATTCTGTATGTTCACATTGATTCCAAGTGCTTAAACTTTAAATCCAACTTCAAACTAAACTCAAACTTGAAAAGAACGTGTAGGGAATCCCAAGCCCTTGTACTAACCTGTTTCCATTTACCATTTCTCAGACGGGAGGCTAGCAAAACAAATGAGAACTTTGGGTTTCCGTGTTTAAACAGTTCTGAACTTTAAGACCTAGACTTAAGGCATGACAGACTTTATACAAGACGTACTTAGAAAATTAATGTACTTTTATACTACCTTTAATTCACTCCTTGGAAATTCATGTTTGAGTTACAATTTTGCCTAAGCTTCATTGCTGCTGGGGAGATGGGTTTCATTGACCAGTATGTCACTCAAGGAAAAATAAGGTTTGGTTGTATTGTAGCTGACTTGTCTTATACAAAATCTCGTTTGGTGGATCTTTCGTCGAGCATTTTAAACAATTCGGTTTTCAACTTAGTACATCACTTGACGTATGATGATGGAACAATACCAGATCAAATGACCATGAATGTACATCTAACAGTACATGCCACTTTACTACTGCGCGGTGATTTATAAAATGAGACTATCATGACGGCCAGCCTTTTTCAAATGAGAGAGGAAAATATATCATTGTCTTCGACCTGGTTTAGCTCTTTGTTTTATCTGGACGTAGTTTGCTCTTCATTTTCTAAACAATGAAGGCTGGGTGATAGAAGGAGTCTTTGACATTTTATTCATAAGATAAACTCACAAGAAATTTAAACTCTACACTATGAAATGGAAATTTTAACGAAACATACGTTCTCAATCTGTACATACCATACCAAGCATTTTTCCCTGATATATTTTGTAGAATCACTTTATAGCAACATGCCTAGTGGTTTTGTTTTTATTCATTGTATTTTTATGTCATCATTAAACTCAGGCTCTTATACTTCGAATTTAAGACAACTTTATAGTAATCTAACTGGACCATCTATATTTTTTATATTTATTTCTCTGCCAAGTAAAAGTTTAAATAATTATAGCAGCATACTGATATTGCCATTTTTAAATGGTTACAAAACGTAGCCCTTAAATTTGATATTGCCTCCGTCTATTTTTACCATTTTCTGTCGCCGAATACTTGGTATGCTGGTTTCACTTTAAACGGATGTTCGGCCCAATCTTCCTGGTACTGATTCTACATCGTTAAAGTACAGAGAAGATGTTGAATTATTGATGCGAGTGGAAACCAAATCAGACTTTTAATGGATAAGTGGAAACCAACCACATAATTATTTCTATTAATTGCTAGTAATAGAATTCTATGAAACCAACCATCTACCTGCACGGGTAAAGGATTGGCGTAATATGATGCACTTATCCTCATATTTTACAGTAATTCCTTTCCACGAGTTTTTATTTGTCCAGTCACTCACGTTCTTTATCTTAATGTCGCTCTCTCTCTCTCTCTCTCTCTCTCTCTCTCTCTCCCTCTCTCTCTCTTTCTATAACTGTCCGCCTCTCTCTGCGTGTGTCTGTTTATCTCTCTCTATCTTTGTCTGTCCGTGTTTGTGTTTGTCTGTCTATTTCTATTAATTTGACTGTATCTGTCGCACACACAGACACTCTCTTTCTCTCTATTTCTATCTCTTTCCCTCTGTCCCTCCCCCTCTCTCTCCCCCTCTCTTTCCTTCTTTCTCTCTCCTCTCTCTCTCTCTCTCTCTCTCTCTCTCTCTCTCTCTGTCTCCTCCCTCCTTCCTCTAGAATGACAGAAGAAAGGAATTATTCATCCAAATGAAGCAGATCAGACCAGGTTTTTCCGTGTCCTGACCAGATGTTATGTGTTCTTGTCTTTCTCACCAATTGTCTAATGACTGAAGACTGTACATGTACTGAAGTCGTAAGGTTTAGTGCCGTCGCATCTGATAAGGTTGGGAACAGATTACACTGCTTATTCTTCTTTATTGCTTTATCTCAATGCAATGTTCATACACTGGCGTTTTTGTAGATGAGGGTTTAACCCTTATCTGTTAAAGCTAAAAAAAACTATATCCTTTGTGTTGTCTCTTTTAAGTAACTGCTGAAAACCGATAAAAGAGTAAAAGATATTCGTGAGACTAAGACAAAGGGTTTTGTGCAAACGAAAATAGCTTCCACGTAAATAGCTCTTAAAGAATCACACAATGTCAAAGCTGTTATCGCATCTTACACACAGTTGTCTAACAAAAGGAGATGGAGAAGCTATAGGCCTATAATCGTAGAACAAAGAATTGATAGAGGGAACAAGGCGGCCACTGAGCTAGGTAAACACTACTGCTGCTCAATCAGAGAGATTAAGATAAAGAATGGAGAGGGGGGGGGAGAGTGATTGAGAGACAGAGAGAGAGAGAAAGGTAGGGGGAGAGATAGTGAAAGGGACAGAGACAGAGAGAGACAGAGAGAGACAGAGATACACAAGTTGGTTGGTTGGTTGGGTTGGTTTAAAGTCCAACAGCAGAACTATATAGGCTATATTGTGGAGGGGCCGCAAGACAGACGTCTGACAATTTTATGTGCTGCCACACACGAGACAGGGCGGGGATACCATGACTCCTGTGAGATACACAGAGAGAGATCGAGACAGAGAGAGACGGAGAGAAAGACAGAGAGAGAGAAAGAGATACACAGAGAGAGATCGAGACAGAGAGAGACAGAGACAGAGAGAGAGAGAAACAGTGTGGTTAGGAATAGAAGTTGATTTGTTCACAGGAGACACAGTTTGTATTGAATACATGCCGCACAGCTTCATTCTATTTTTTCCTCTGTTGTTACATTGCTTTTTACCCTTGAACCTTCTATTTTCCCTTTACATTTATTTCTACACGCTCTTTATCCCTCTTTTTCACTCTCTTTCTCTTTCTCTATCTCTGTCTCTCTTTCTTTCTCTCACGTTTTCTGTCACTTTCTTTCTTTCTCTCTATCCCTCTCTTTGTCGAAACGTCTTTGCCTATTTCTAAGTCTCTCTGTTTCTCTATCGCCATTTTCATGTCAGCGATTCATACAATATTCCTAATTCGTCTGGATGACTGATTAGGCCATCCTGTTTTGTTTTTTTTAATCCGTGGTAAATCATCACGTCTTCTCTTTACATCTCTCCATCTGCCTGGTTGTCATTTTTGCTCGAAAGAAAACTCCATAATATATAAAGCTTTCCAATGTAATCATGATTGCGAAATACTTCTCTTATTAGATCAGCCAATAAATGTATTGAACAGGCCTTTTCCCCAATAAATTGGTTGTTAATAATCATTTGACCTTTAATAATGTGCTTGATTTATCTGGCATGTGCTTAATTTATCTGGCCACGAATGTTAGACACAGTTAACGGTTACAAAACTTTTGTTTCTGATCTGTTTAAATCGAAGAGAAATAAACCTTTAAAAATGCATCATACAAAGCAATACTTATTGTGGGAGTAAGGTTTAGTTACTATATCTCTGTGTTGTGACAATCTTACTCGTGACTCATACAATAAGTAACGTACTCTTACGAACGCAAAAAAATATGTTTTGCTAATATTTATAAGGTGATATACAATGGATGCTACTCAAAAGTTTAATTTAGTCATACTTGCAATAACTTGCATTCAGTTTATAGGCTCAATGAATTCATCATTGTTTTTAAAGGACTACAATTTTTGTTTACTTTTTTGACAGTTGACAAAACCTCCCTGCCAAAAAGTTGTTAACCAATAGTTTCTTTGTGTTGCATATTTTAAACTTTGCAACAAACAGAACTGCAAGACATCGCTTTTAATATATGCTAAACAATATGATTCATTTATGAATGTTTTGTTATCCCGTTTTTTATTTCGAATGTTCACAAACAGCGCTTGCACAATGTTATTCTTGTTGGTTTTGCTTTGGTGGAAAGTCTGCTAAAACTCGTGATAATTAATGCCATATTAAAATAATATTCCTTTAAAACTTTAAGGTCGAGTTTTTAAATAACGATGTGATGAAAAGACAACGGTATGAGTCAAATCGCTATTGTGATGGTTTAAAGGCCAAATAATTAAAAGAGGAATGTCAGATTACATTCGTGTTCTTAGTTTTTTCTCAAGTATCCTCTGTGGAGCGCCATACACCAGCAGAGTTAAGAACATTAGGTTTATGGTTTGTCGTTCTAGAAAGGTACTAGCGCGCCTACTTTAAAGACCCACAGGGTTTCCCTGTCTTTCTAAAGACCCACAGAGCTTAGTGTGTTAAAAAGGAGTTCTGTTATTTAATGGCATCTAATCTGGCTTAATATCGAAAGAAGCATCTCTACATAGTACCTATACTGCCACTCTGTAGTTGACCTATTTGCGAAGTAGTCGTTTTTTTACTACTTACAGATATATAAATATAAAATATATCACTTTAAAGACTCAATTCTTTGATTAACTCGATGAAATTAGGTTATTAGTGCCCGTTTTCTATACATTTTTCAAAATCTAAGATGAGACAGTTAAGCTAGGGATTGGATTAGTGATGTTAGAGGACTTAGTAACGACCTCAAAACACAGGACTTCCAAGAGAGCTAAAGAAATAAACAAAACAAAAATTCAAATATTTTCCACTTCTTTGATAAATAGAAACCATACTACTATTCCAAAACCACTAACTTATCTAAACATGTTATATTAGTGATACAGAATAAAAAAGAGAACAAATAGTACACGATTTATTTAGAGATTTATTGAAAAAAGGTGATAATTATATAAAAAAATATTTATCAGCATGAATTGGATCCCGTAAAAAGTTGAAATGCTGCTGAGGTATAATAACTCGTTGAAACTGATTTGCTGTCTTGTGTTTTTACATAGTTTGGGTGAAATGGAAAAACATTTTATATTCCTTAAAAACGTGTAAAAGCAAATTGAAAGGCGTATTCTTAAAAAAGTGTAAAAGCAAATTAACAGGTGTTTTCTTAAAAAAACGTTTAAAGCAAATTCAGAGGTGTATTGTTTAAAAAGTGTAAAAGCAAATTAAAAATGTATTCTTAAAAAAGTGTAAAAGCAAATTGATAGGTGTATTCTTAAAAAAGGGTAAAAGAACATTGACAGATGTATTCTTAAAAAGTGTAAAAGAAAATTGACAGGTGTATTCTTAAAAGAGTGTAAAAGCAAATAAACAGGTGTATTCTTAAAAAAGGTGTAAAAGCAAATTGACAGGTGTATTCGTAAAAAAGTGTAAAAGCAAATTGACAAGATCTGGCTGATTTTCATTTTAAAATTATCTAGAAAATAATGATAAAAAATAGCACAAGAGAAGTCTAGGCCTGAGGTCAAACAAGTTGTATCAAACTTGACCGAAAAAATCTTAAAAGAACTTCATTAAATCTATAGGAAAAGGAAACAGGTTAAAAATAAATATTTTTCGAAACTGAAAAACATACTGACAAAAAAAAACCATTGGAATTGAACGGTTAGTGACCTGTCTCAAGTCTAGAGCAAAACAAATTCAAAAAGAGAAAACAATAAAGGAGTATATTTAGTGTACGAAAGAATTAAAACTACAAATCTGTTGATTTAATGTGCGCTACCCGCATAAAGTGAACGTAAAACATTTTTTTATTGTCTTGGTATCAAAATAGGATTTAGAAAAAACAGGGGTGTTTCTCTCTCTTTCACATGGTAAATCGCACGTTGATTTCTAAGCCTACCCCTTTAATATATCGGCATCTATTATTATAATGTAAAAGTACTCAAAGGAAATAAACTGAAAATTGCATTTTTGAGTACTCAAAATACTATGGCATTAATTAGTAAGGCGGAAATCGCAAGTTTACACCACTTCAGTGTTTTGTCAATTTTTCAATTTAGGGATTACAATAATAGAATGGGCTACCTCAGTCCATTTAACAGGTTTTGCAAACACCTGATTTACCTCTAGTTACACACAAATGGACGATCTTGAACACTCATTAGGCAGTGAATACAATTCAGAAAGTATAGAATGTTAAGTCGTTTTCCTGCATTATATTTTTGTTGATAAAGCTTTTAAAAATATCACCATTTTCAGTGCAATTTATAGGGGTGTCATTGCGTCCACTCTGTAACATCGACTGTTCATCTACTGGGATATTATGGTAGTTTCTAAAAGAATGAGAGTTAACATATAATCATAATTAGCATACACCTTTGAAGCCACCATAAAAACGTCAATTTATTTCATCAATTTGGTCTTCTTGATTTAAATATCCCTTCGATATTTCCACTAAAGAGCTACAGAAAATCAATCAATTTGGGGAAATGCATACAGCTAGTTTTACATAATGGTGAATGTTTTTGGTACGCTGAACCAGAAATACAACAAAAAGCCAACTCCTTATTGATAGGGTTATGCCCCATGGTTTTCGTATCCCATATAAAACGTAGACATATCTATTGCTGTCTGCACCGAAGGCCCATGTGACCCTATCAACTGAGTGCAGGCATAGTACTGGATGAAACAGATTTATGATGCTAAATTTGCAGTGCTAAGCTCTCTGATTATGTCTCCCTTCTTGAATGGAGTATTGGTTGATTCAAGATGCTTCAAGTGTAAAAAATTTCGTCTAATCTAAAATAAATGAACACAGAAAAAAGAGTTGTTAGTAAAAGTGTGAATGGTAAAATCCCGTTATTGTCAATGAAGTATTTACTATGTATTGTTATAAATTCATTGATAAGTATTTACATAATTATGTATTCAGTTTGATTTGTTTTACTGTGTCTCCCTTTGTTTTTATTTGTTTTCATCGGTACTTCCATAAAAACCGCCTCACGCAGTAAACGCAAAGCCTTTCCCGTGAAGGCGTTACGGCACGCACGGAGCGGGATCTGGCCCGCTTAACTGGGGATTCCCTGTTCTAATGATCACCTGATCGATGCTTAGCTCAAGTGCCCATACTTCTGCGCAGGCACTAACGTTTTCGGGCGCGGGAGACCCACGGGAGACGCCCTGGAGACGCGCTGGAGAGTAAAGCGTTCCACTGCCAAGCGTCTCCGTGTAAACCAAGCCTGAGTAAACATCGCGAGGACTTTGAGCCGCCCAAAGGTCTGGGATTACACGGCCCAGATTGCGGATCAAGTTTCAAACCGTTTTTTCTGCCATCAAACAGTCCCGTGAAAATGACTTTGTTTAGGAAGCGTAGGACCAATAATAATGATTATGTAGATGAGGGTAAGAACGGGAAGGACAATGGTAGGAAGAGACTGAATTGCAGTTGCCTTATTTTTTTTGTCCTGTTTTGTGGAAAAGGTATTTCTGTCTTTGTAAATTTTAAATTTGGAGAAATTAACTGCCCTCTAAGGTCCACCAAAGGTTGTTTATTATTGCAATGCACATTGTTTACATCGTATCTATTAGAGTCGATATGACATTAATTTCACGAGTGAGATATTGACATGAACGTGTTCAAATTTCTTTGCCTCAAAATACATTAATAATTAATTACTACGTTTCGGCTTTTTTATATTTTGACAATGATACTTAACGATAGGAAACGGACCGGTGTTTTGATTCTAGAAAAGTATATTGTCTCCCAATATGCAGTACTGTGTATTATAAGTATACAGTGTTCACATTACTGTGCTTATTCAAGTTGTTTTACCAGGGTGCCATGCTCATTGTTCATAACATTGCTCCTCTGTTTACTTATGAGTTGTTGTTTTTTCATAAGAAGAGCACCACAGATTCCATTAGGTTCCAAAACACTATTGCTTATGCTATTTTAAGTTGTTCGATTAGAATGCATGAACTGAAGTTTGTTTTGTTGTATAGCATAGCAAACGATATAAAATGTGCAAATCAAATGAATAAAACATTTTTTACATCTCAATATAAAATATGTACTTCAACGCCATTACTCACAAAATATTGCCTTGCAACTATAAATTATAAATCAAGTATAACCTATTAACCTATTAGTCAGCATGAGAAATACATCTTTTTACTTTATTATTGTCTATAACAGACTAGCTCCACTTGAAAGGAATGGTGAACTGTATATTTATTAGTCTCACGAAAACATCATATCCTATCCATCCTCAGTCTAGAGACGAACAAATCAGGAAGCAGTATCGGAAATAGAGAATGCAGATAATGTATGTTCTACTAGGTTATGGTCACGCGCTATGTACACATGTTTTTATTTCTGAAAAACTTAAGGCATAGATTAAACGTCAATGGTGACTTCTTGTGATCCTATAAGTCTTGAAGACGGATAGTTTATGACAACTTAAACATAAAACAGTCTAGCCTTGAGTAAATATAAGCGCAATGCCCAAGGGAAATTCACAGATGCAATTTATAATATTTGTTTAGAACAAGCAATGAAATATGTATGTTCCATGATCTTGGTACTAAAGCTCAGTACAGACACACCACAACGATGAAAAAGATAATGTCTTTCGACTACTGCTTGAGATTTCACTTCCTGAAAACAATTTTAGATTTTAGCCTGATTCAATGACGAGGTCTTACATTACCAATATGTTCTAAAATCCAAGGATTTCATGGTTTTGGAAAATCACTACACAACTTGGAAACACCCATCGATAAATGGTTCGGGATTTTAAAATTTACCTCTACCTTACGCCGATTTTGTTTTTCCTTATAACCCTTTGATTGAAGGCATTTAAGAATTGAAGGAGTTTTTTGTCCGCTCGGGTAACTTTATCCAAACTGAAGTATTCTTTTAGGAGGAACGTAATGAAGAGGAAATTGAAAAGAAAATTAGAAGGTTGAATCCTTTTTTTTTTTTACTTTTCCTAAAACCGCGATTTTTTTTCCTGCCTATACAGAGGGATATTAAGTGTGCATAAGGTAAAAAAAAAAGTACATGAAGGTCATTTTAAGAGTAGAAACAAAATGCTGCTTCCAATAATTTATGTTATCTTTAAGTACTACTAGCAATATATGTGTACCACTTTTTAGGCGACAAGATGTATTTTTATTTAATTCATTATGCCAGATGGTAACCGATAAGATAATAGAAAAACAATTATGAAATATGTTGGAAGAAAGACGTGGCATGAGTGGAAGGCTTATCTGCGAAGTTCAAACACTTGAATGGCACGAGACATTCTCTCTGCCTTTGTTCTATGGGAGCCACCAAGTATATCTTTCAAGCAAACAGTGTATAGATTTAGGTTAAATTACGATGAATTCACGAAAATGAGTTTAAAAAAAATAATTAGAACCACACACATATCCATATAGAGAAGGACCCAAATGTCTGATGACTGGGGGAGGCGCGGTGGGCCTGGGGTAGAACATCGTCTTTCGACGCAAAAGGTTCGGGTTCGAGTCCTGGCAATTGCACTCCCTACTGTTTGGGTCGGTGTCAGTTTAATGTGACCAGCTGAGACAGGAGTCATGGTATCCCCGCCCTGTCTCGTGTGTGGCAGCACGTAAAATTGTCAGACGTCAGTCGTGGGGCCCGTCCATAATATAGCCTTACATAGTGCTGATGTTGGACGTTAAATCAACCCCAACCCCCAAACCAAGCCTGATGACTAAGGGAGCGCACAACAGAATGCGCGCCTTTTCCGCCTAATTTCGAGCACCTAACGAAGCGATAAGGAAGCTGATGGAGGAAAATCTGGCCCGATTTGTCAGTAATTAAAGTGTTTTCCGCGCCCCCTCTCTCGGAGCTTTCCGTTAGCACGCCCTCTGGCGGGCAATAAAGGGACATAACTGGGACACTAATGTTCCCGCTTGCTTGCCAATTTGGCAGTGCGTAGCTCTCTTGACACCAGTTCCTTAGCCCAGGATTAGGGGAGAAATTTAATGTTAAAACTTTTTGATCGATGGAAATTTTTTTTTTTAATAACTACAAAACAAAGGATGAAATTAATTGTGTTTATTTCTGCAGACTAGTAAGAATAACAAACAATAATCTCAAAATCATTATTTATCAAAAGCTGAAGATATTCATTTCTAGAGAGCAAAGCGGATAAAAGCGCGGGTATGAAACATGTTAGGTTGCGCTGCACAAAACAATGTTGTTGTTTTTTTCCTAGCCATTACTAATACAGACATAATTTACAAAATAAGCAGTAGCTCTAGTGTATTTACATCAAGCAGTAAAGGTCTTGGGTTATTTCTACTCAACTTTAAGAAAACGTACTTTTTATGCTCATCAAAACACACACACACATACACACACACACTCAAGGAGTTCAATTTGCATATTTTTAGAATTTTTTATTCTCTCTTTCTGTATTTGAATATATCTGGGGTTTTTTTAGGGAGTATTGCGGTTTAAATTGCTCTTATTGCAGAATTTATCTAAGGACTAAGACAAAAATATTAAAGTTCTTAACGGGTTAAACATGTTTTAAGGTTCCTTCCAGATGTAGAATGGGAAGGGTAATTGATATGCCATAGTGTTAAAAAAACGGAGGGCGAAATAATATTGAGCCACAATGTTGATTGTGAGAAAATTAATGTGCTTGGAAACCCGAAAAAAAATTAACTTCGCCTTAGTCATAGCATCGGGGTCAGAGGGAGCCAGAGAGAAAAAAAACAGAGAGAGAGAGAGAGAGAGAGAGAGAGAGAGAGAGAGAGAGAGAGAGAGAGAGAGCCCGAGATAGAAATAGAGAGAGAAGGGGGGGGGGGGAGAAAGAGAAAGGGAGAGGAGACAGAGACGGGTGAGGGGGAGAGGTGACCGGCACGGTTAAATCTCATTGAGGGAAAAAAAAAGATTAAAGGGAGGTTTGCGGAGAAAACTACCAAGTGAGAGATAAAAAGATAGAAAGAAGAGAGAGAGAGAGAGAGAGAGAGAGAGAGAGAGAGAGAGAGAGAGTTAAAGAGCGGGAGGGAGAGAGAGAGATAACAGAAACAAACCAAGAAAAAGAGGCAAGCACAAAGCTAAGGATATACAGGATATAATCACATAAAAAGATACAGCTTTGAGGGGTATCGAATTGAAGAAGGCCAAGCCCTTTCATGAAGGATGGGAACTGTCTCCCTTTTAGATAATTAGTTTGGGAATTTCTTTCCTAAATTCCAATACGAACTTATCGAAGTTCGAGAAAGCCCAAGGATTTTGGTACGAAATTGTTTTCGATTTTCTATAATTTGGGATACATACTCGATAGCCTTTCTTTTTAGACTGGGCATATTCCTTTTTAATTCCGTGAAATATTGCAAAATATCCATTTCTTTTCTGGTCGATCAAATTCTTACTTTTACTTTTGAATCCAAAGATATACAATGATGAGCAAGCGGATATATGCCAAGATGAACAAGCCAATTAAATCTTCGAAAAGAATAAAAAAAGAGCATACAAAGGGTAAAAAATGAAAGGCAAAACGTCAACACATAACAAATAGGAATTTTTCATATCAAAAGGATTAAATCTAATAATGGATACTAAATGATAGCAAGTATAACAATACGGGTACGTGGAAATGATAGTAGAAATAATAAAAAATCAGAAAATGAAAGGAATTAACTAATAAATTTTTCCAGAGAAAGATTTGGATAATCAATTAAAATACATGTCAATGCATAAATTCCTTGTAAATAATAATCTAAAAATTTAAGAAAATTCGACACCTACTCTAAAACGAAGGAAAAAGGCTTAAGAAAACTAATTATCAAAGAATTTAGAAGAAATATACGATCAATTTAAATCACTTTTCTGTATCATTTGAAATGAAAAAATGAATAATTTACATAGAACAAAGTGTAAAAGCAAAAAAGGGAAATGATAGAAACAAAATTAATATTTAAAAACGAAACAAAAAATACACACGTTACGGTTAGATGCTCTGGTACTTATTTGGGATACTCACTCAATTACACTGACATAGTTCAAGGAAAACAAAGCAAAATGGAGAAGTAAAAGTAATGAGTTCAAGGAAATGATAATCGAAAAAGTATCCATCAAATATTACATTTGGGAATTAACTATTAAATAAAGATCCTAAAGGTTTTAATAATTCTGCTAAAGGTTATCAACATTAGGTATCGTTTGTAATAATCATTGTGTATTACTGTTTGACAAGTAATAAGATTGTTTTGCATAGTCCGTTAATGTAAGTACCTTAGCCCTCATAGAAACTGATACTGAAGGCCCAGAGTACATGATGTAAGAAACAAAAAAACTCAAAGGAATAAATATAGAATGGCATTTCCTAACCAAGGACTGCTAACACAGTAAATCAAGCACTGTTATATAAAGGCTGGACCTACTAATCGTTTCATGATGTGAAGCAATCGTTTGCTCACGCCAAACATTGTATATTATATAAACTCCGTACCGTTTTTAGACTTTGGTCGTATAAGTCAAGGGATCTTTTATTTATAGCTAATAGGAAGAATTCATGTTTGTATTAATATTTTGGAACACATTGCTTCATCTTAAACGTTTCTTTTTATTGCGATCACTGCCATCTGTTGAACAACATCACAATTAATTTATTTCTTTTTTATGGTCGCTATTGGATCGGACTTGCAGTCCTTGGTGTTTTTACATTCACTTATACCTAATAACGGCTTCTTCTTTTTCTTCTTCTAATTTTATTTATTTACCATCGTTTCATATCAATCATATCAAACCAACGTAGGTGTTGTTCAGCTTTCTTTATGCCTCTCTTTAAGACTGACAACGTCGCCTTTTCCAGTTGGTTTTAAAACAATTATTGGACACTGTCGATACAAAGAATGAAAAAAATCGGCATGCGATCGATATAAAGTTTTCTGGAGAATTCTAACCATGTTGGTCTATTACATTAAAAAAGGTAGACTGATTCAGGTAATTTCACACATTAGTCAGTTGGTCTACCGTTAAATCCATAATTCAACAGTGTTTTTCGGGAGAGAGAGAGAGAGAGAGAGAGAGAGAGAGAGAGAGAGAGAGAGAGAGAGAGAGAGAGAGAGAAGATGAATAGGCCAACGAATCAATGAATTAGGAAACCAAAAGTTACAGACAAAAACTTTTTTTACACAAGTGTTCTCATTTTTCCTAGTCGTAAGAAATTGTAGTATAGTAAAGTGAACATTGGAATTCAGAGAGTGTAGATCAATTTGACTTTTTAAAAAATTCCCGAGGGCAATCAGCCTGTCGCATTGCATTCTAATCAGACGTAGGGTGTTCAAGTAACTTCAAGTAACATCGGAATAAAACGTTTTTTTTGTGTATTTTGGGTAATGTCGATTGCTTCGCACTTTTAGATTTGGAACTTTAAAACCCTTAGGCCGGCCCACCTTTAACGTTTTGTAGGTTACCGCTCGTTTAGCAAAAATATTTAAAGTTTTTGTGTTGAGAAAAAGAATTTTACTATAAAAAAAACCTTTATGTGGAGACATTTTGGATTTTACGAAGTCTCCTCGCGTTCGTTTTTAAAGTTTTGCTAGAACGCAAAGATGCCACACAAGGAACACACAGGGGACAGTTGAGTTGGATCAATGGTAGAGGACACTAAAATCTACTGTGTGATCCGCGGCGACCTTAGTGGCTCTCTTAAGTATGCTTCTTTGTGGAAGTACTTAAAGCTGTAAGATGTTTGTCTGGAAACACGTCCCCATCTTAAAGCTGTAAGATGTTTGTCTGGGAACACGTCTCCATCTTAAAGCTGTAAGATGTTTGTCTGGGAACACGTCCCCATCTTAAAGCTGTAAGATGTTTTTCTGAGAACATGTCCCCGTCTTAAAGCTGTAAGATGTTTGTCTGGGAACACGCCCCCGATGTAGCCTAGTTATGGCACTGACGTTAAGAAAAAACAACACCTAACCAACCAATCATCTCTTGAGAGACTCAGAAACAAATTAAAACGCTTTCAGGAGTTGGGAAATTCATAACTATGTATCGGCGTCCATCCGTAGCTCTATCCCCGACTTGCGGAGCCAATCAAAATATTCCCACATTAAAATATTATTCTATTATTATATTTTTAAAAAAAAAAACAGGTCTGTCTAGAACAAAAGATCTCAGGCCTGCTTGGGTATAAAGCTAACTTGAAAGTGAAGCGAGTAAAAAAAACAACAACTCAAAGATGAAAACCTTCGGCTCTCCTCCTAATAATGCAAGGCATAAAAGCGAAGTTTTTTTAAGTCATCACGACCCCTGTAGTCGGGCGTTGTGTGACAAAACACACACACACACACACACACACACACACTCACGCCGTTATTAATTCTTGGCAATGGGCTTCCAAAAGAGCATAATATTTTATTAATATCGTAGTTACCCTTTAGTGGCAAGAAATGTTCCACAAAATGTGGAAGATGCTAAAAACGTCTTAAGTCCTTCTCATTTTAACTACCTCAACCTTTTTTACCATTTAGTATTTTCATTGCGCCTCATTTCAGGGCTTCTACCTTTTAATAATCAAATTTGTTACTTCTTGCAAAGCAACCACATTTCAACATCTCTTTAATGATAATAAAAAGTGTTTTTCATCTCATAAATGAAAACTTGCGATGTTGCTGAACAGTTATGCTGAGAATGTTAAATCAGGTGTCATTTTATGTTATGTATAATGTCCCATCGGCAAAATTGTTCCTAACAAGATTAATTTTTGTTGGTTTTTGCCTTTATCATAAATATTGATCTGCCTTAAGGAATGTTATGTTTATTTTCTTGGAAATTTGCTTCTAGGTTTTCAATCTTGTATATTTATTGGTTGAAAACCGAAGTCATAAAAATTTAATGCACACCCATTGAATGAAAAAGTTTGGACGTTTAAATCTATATTTTGTTACGAGAAGTGATACATGAAAAACATACAATTTAGTGATTCTAAAGTCTTTTCTATCCAATGGATTTCTTGGTTTTTCAAATAATTGTTTGTATTCTAATATTCTCAGAATCATTTTAATTTAAAAAGCCGTTACAAATCATACGCAAATAAAATTGCTACTTTGTAATACCAATACTCTTTTTAATGTGTGCCCGGTGCCAATAAGAAGTGCTAGAGATATTCTCTTCATGTGAAATTACAAGTGTGATACGTTCTACCTACTAACCGATTCAACATTGTCTCAATAGGATTTAAGAATCAGAGGATTAAAAACCACGACGTAAAATAACAGAAGAGAATAGACTTTTTACCAAACAACAACAAAACAATCGTATAATTTACTTTAAATAGAAAAAAAAAACTAGCGTAGAACAACGACAAACAATAAAGCATTTGGTCAGTAACACAGTAGAGCAGGCTTTACTGAACAGGGCCCATGGGCTTGTAACGAAAACGTAGACGATAACTTCGGGAATCTCCACTGGCGTCCAAAAATAGCTCTGTCCTCGACTTGCGCAGCCAATCAAAACCCCATGGCTAGGGGGCGTCGCTATGTCATTCCTTATAGCCGTGTAATCGCAGAACCTGTTGTATCTAAACTGGGACAACTCTATTGGGAATAAGTCAAATAAGAGAAGCAAACCTTCTTCATTTACCAAGGCTCACTAGAACAGGGAATAAGATTTAACAAAAAAACAAACAAAAAACAAAACATAAAAGCCACAACAACAAAACAAAAAACATCAACAGAATAAAAAAAGATTTTAGTCGAACAATGCTAGAAGACATGGGTTATGTTCAAGATTTGTAGAAGCCTATCTAAAAATCTGTATCGTGCCAGTTTGGTATAAACACTTTTACGATTGCGATTTGTATGTCATCTAATGTTTACAAAATTTTTTCGCACCTTTTAGCGTTCTCACTGCATTGCGCTATTACTTGGTTTAGGTAAAATAACCCACAACATCTATAGCATAGCCTTTGATTTGGTAATAACGACATATAACAATCCTTCGCAAAAACACATCTTTTATGGTTTTGTGAATTATATAACCATTTTAACTTGTTTTTCTATTCTGCACATTCAACTAGCTTTTCTCCGACCACTCTTTCTCTCTCTCTCTCTCTCTCTCTCTCTCTATCTGAGTCTCTTTGTTTGTTCTTTCTGTTTGTTCTCTCTCTCTTTCTCTCTCTCTCTCTCTCTCTCTGTCTCTATGTCTCTCTCTCTCTCTCTCTCTGTATCTCTCTGAGTCTCTGTCTCTGTTTCTTTGCTTCCCTCCAACCACCTCACGAACCTTTTTCTGCCTGACAGTCGTCCTCTGTGTGAGAATCCATTTCTGTCACAAAAATATTCCTTGTATGATACTGGTGTTGACAATCATTATTATGTTCCGACATCATTCTCTCCGGATCCTCCTCTCTCTGGGCTCAACCCGTTTCTTGGGTACGTTGAACTATTGATCGGCCGTTAAACTTTGCATTTCAGCCTCTTGTTTGTCTGTGTATCTTTACATAATACGAGCAAGTTATTCAGTGCTTTACCACACTCTGTATGAACATTTGCCGAAAGGCTTTCTCCAAGTTTTTCTTCTAGCCTCCATCTATGGCTTTCTCTCTCAGGCTCTGTCTCTCCCAGTCTTGCACTTACACTTACTCTCTTCTTTATCTGCCTTTTTCCTGAATTTTTCTACCCGCCCTCTCTTTCGATCACAATCACATCCTATCTTTCTATCGCCCTCTCTTTCCCTCACAATCAGATTCTGTATTTCTACCCACCCACTCTTTCTCTCACAATCACATCCTGTCTTTCTACCCACCCACTCTTTCTCTCACAATCACATCTTATCTTTCTACCCGCCCTCTCTTTCTCTCACAATCACATCCTGTCTTTCTACCCGCCCTCTCTTTCTCTCACAATCACATCCTGTCTTTCTTAGGCGCTAGCATTTTGTCCTTGCTCTCTACTTCCTCTGGCTTTTTTGTGTGATGTTTCTTCTCCGCCTAACGCTTCCTCCTGCCAGTTTCCTTCATTCCTCCGCCTATTCAGGCGCTCCGTGTAATGGGATGAGCAGCCCACTATAATGATCAATAACGCGGCCTAGTCCAAACACCTCGTGCTTTATTTCCATCGTTACTAGACTAACCCCTGTCACAATCATTTTCAATGATATTTCCAATTTTTTTTTCTTTCTTTCGTCTTTCTTTTCTTGATCTGTCTTTACCTTACTGGATTTTTTACTCTGTCTATTTCTATGTTAATTTATACGCCTCTCTCCCTCCCTTCCTCTCTCTCTCTCTCTTTCGTGTATTTCCCTGTCTCTCTGTCTCTGTCTCTCTCCCTCCCTCTCTCTCTGATATTGGCACTGATCCAGCTGGCACGGCACAATACTGGACAACTAAACTTTTTACCAATCGTGAGTTTCAACCCGGCGACCTCCGGACTGCGAGACCAACGCTTTACCACAGGCACCAGTTGGACCCTTCCCCTTAATACTTTGGCTGATAAAGGTGCTGGTAGAGAAGTCATCATTCGAAGAACACTTTGAACAAGAATTAGTTTTTAAACATGTCATATAAGTCACCAATACAGTTATAACATGCGTGGAAAATTATTACAAATTTTGTAACGCAGATGTGTTTGTGCTTTGTAAAGTGTTTTCTTTTTTTATATTGGTGCAATCTCTCTGTCTCTCTGGCTATATATCTTTTTATCTATGTCCATCCAACTTTCTATCTCTAATTTTAAAATTGTCATCCTTTAGACATTCTTTCTCTACCTTGAAAATCCAAATGGCTTTACACAATCTTCACGCACATACACAGTCACACATACACACACGCAACTTTCACTTACGCCATTTCTGAGACAGCATTTTTCGATTTCGTATTCACAATGTCGCCACTAGGGACGCATTTGCCTCGTATTTTAGTCCTCCGTCGTGTGTTTCGACCAAGTGAAATAACATAAATTGTGAAAGTCTGGAATTTAAACATTTTTTGTTTATTGGTGCAAATCCATTGTTTATGAAATGACTTTGTTTTTTCGTACCAAAGTACATTCTTTCAGAGAGGCTTTGCTATTACATAGATCTAGAGATTTGTATGCGGTTTTCTTTGTTTTTACTCTATCCTCTTAAAAATTAAAAATTAAAAGCAAATTACGAAAAAAATTGAAACAAAACACATAATATGACGAATGATACCGATTTCAAATATTCTTATTCTTTTTTTTTAGATTTAGATGTTACTGTGATGAAAAAAATCTACCTTGAACAAACCTATTTATGACATTAAACTCACTGAGTAAATCATTGCAACGCATGCCACACTGCTGTCGTTCAGAGAGTATAATTGGTTCCAAATATGAAATGAAATCCTTCCTCAGTATTGTGACCTCAATGTCTCTTTCGGATATAAATGCACTGTTATCCGGGAACTTTTAATTGATAAAAGCAGCCTCAATTAATGAACTTAAACGAACATTAATTATTTATGTATTTATTATATATGACAACATTGGCTCCCCACTCGATCTTTAGCTTTTGATAGATTACTAATCTAATCGAGACGTTCCTCTCTAGTTAGATTAATGTTACAGGTTATGTTATAGCGAGTCACTCTGACCCCCAGACTGTAGACAAACAAGGGAGCTAACACCCTGTCAGGTTATCTGCCCCTTGTGGCAAACGGCAGGACCTCATGGACAGTGCCTCTGAGACCCGCGAGCAGATTCTGGGGTCCAGGGGATGCTAACACAGTCTAACGTTGAGTCGTTCTCTCCTTTTTACGATGTAAATCCGCCATCTGTGGAACTATTGCGCGTTTTGTATGACCATCGTCTTTATGGCTAGTGGGCCCAATGGGAAATCATTGTAGAGGATTCTGTAACGTAATAATTTTCCGGTGACGTTTTTATAGGGCAGACAGGTGGGTATCCTCACAGATAGACAATAAAGAGTGTAATCTGTTGATAAGAATTTATTAGTATTTGATTCCTAACATGTCATTAGGTGTTGGGAGCAATGTGCAACAGCGTGACGTGTTTTAGTAAACATCGATAAAACATTGATAATATTCGGTAACTTTAAATTGTCCTGTGGTTAATTCTGTTTCCATGAATTCATAATTTTTTTATTGAATGTCTTGTTTGTGTGATGAAGGTTACAATTTGTAGTTCTTATAATCAAAATAGGACCATTGTCTTTTGCGTATTGTACAAGAACAGCATTAGCAACAATAATGATATTTTGACCTAAAAAGCCGCTTTTCGACATTGCTGCGAAATCCTGTTGTTTAACTTTAAAAATGTAAACATTCGACGTAAAAACTGTTCAGCTAAATTTCAAATAACTTCCTGTTCTAAAACGTCATTTTTTAACTGTTGAATTTTCGGTTTAGATCTCCTATGTACAATCCTCGTTTGAACGTAAGTGAAGAGGTAGCTCCGATATTGGTTTGTGAAACGTGGAGTAGTTATCCGCGAGTTCAGTTATCTTTATTTATCAAGCTGTTTCTTTTTGTATTTTTTATTCTTTTTCTGCTCTCCCTTCACAACACTAAGACCTGGTAAAATGAGAAAAATCAAAGATACGTCTACACGGGTACAAGGGACAAAAATACATTGTGTCAAAATTTCAGCAAATGTGTCTCTTACTATGTCTGTCTGTCCCTGTTTATGTTTCTGAATGTCTTCTGCCTGTCTTTCTGTGTGTAAGTCTTTATGTCTGTCTCTGCACACCTCTCTGTTCCTATCTCTGGTTCCATCTCTGTCTCTCTCTTTTTGTATTCCTCTCTGTGTATTTTATGTGTATTTATCCCTCTCTTTCATTTTCTTTTCATGTCCCCTTTTATCCTTATGTCCCCGTCAGTTTTTCTCTCTGTGTGCCGTCTGTCCTGTCTAATTTAATCCGTTTCGGGGCGAGAGGGGGCGGGGGCAGACTTTACATCTGCTATGGAAGATAACTCTATGAGAACGCTGAGGAATGATTATCGTTCTTTTTTCTGCCAACAAGCGACAGGTATTAGCTCGCATCTCCGGATCTTGTGCTTGCGATGTGATAAAACTCAATCCCAATCGTGAGTCCCTCACGTCAGAGAAAGCCCTGTGTCTGTAATATAAGATAGAATGCTGGCTTAGTGTGACAATATTTAGGAAAGATTTGCTAGAGAAACCTCTAGCTCTCCACAGACAGGAAATTGTAAGCAAGTCTTCGCGATTCCAATGTTATAATGCCCTTTCAAGTTGAAAAAAAAAAAACTTTTGTTCCTTTTTTCAAATATTTCCTTTAATATTTCGTTCAGAAAAACAAAAATACTGTTTGCAGTTTCACATTGTTTTCTTAACAGTTCCAAATCTGTAGGGTAGAGATAGTAAATTCTTTAAAAAAAAAACAACAACTCCAAAGCCTTAGCAACTCTGTAAAAATTAAATAGAGCTAGGATGTAAACCAGCTAAATTGGACATCCTTCATTCTAAATCCTTTGCAGCTACGTGGACTCAGACAGTTCATTACTGGAAACTTACAATACGCTCCATCTAGATCTTAGATGATTATCTCACTTGTAATCAGTATAAACATTCACTTCATATGGATGCTTTTTTTATCTCTTTGGTTTGGGGGGGGGTGGACAGGGGTAGAACATCGGCTTCCGACGCAAAAGGTCCCGAGTTCGAATCCTGGCTGTTGCGTTCCCTACTGGTTGGGTCGGTGTCAGTATAATGTGACCGGTTGAGACAGGAGCCATGGTATCCCCGCCCTGTCTCGTGTGTGGCAGCACATAAAACTGCCAGACGTCCGTCGTAGGGCCCGTCCACAATATAGCCTATATAGTGCTGCTATTGGACGTTAAACCAACCCAACCAACCAACCAACCATCTCTTTGGTTTATCACATAAAAATATAATAAATATGTATGAGGAAAAACAACAACAGTGAAAGTCTGGGTAAAATGGTACCATACTTATTTTCACGTCGCTTGAATCTATCTTAAATAATCTCTAGAAAACGACGGCTTTCCACAAAGCCAAACGTAGGGCTCGAGCAAAGAGCTAAAACCTTGGCAGTTTTGTTCGTCAATCTAGCGCTCTTAACACTAGGCTGTATACTGTATAGTGCCTGTCATTTGGCGTTCTGGGTAACTAAAACTTCTGTCATGCAGGATAATCTCACAAAGAATCAGACTCGACTCAAGTGTCAAGTGTCAATCACCGAAGGAAAGGTAATTGAAAATTCGCTTCAACCTTTTCAAGATATTGATTTTTTGAAACTAAACGCTGCATTTTAAGATAAAACACGCAATAAAGCAAGTTCATGCAGTACAATCTCTTTCAAGTAAATTATAAACGTTTCTCTTTGCACTGGTGCATAAGACAGATATAACTTTTCGCTATAAAACCGCCTACGATAGAGTGCCAGAGCTTACATTATCGTTGGCCTTACATTCGACTAAAGTGGGTACAGTAATTATCTGGATTGCAGATATACTGGCCATTTGTCCATTTTGCCTGGACCTGGAGTTAATTAATCGTTATTAGAATGAATTATGTGCGGATTTTTAATGTCAAGGGTAAACCTTCATAATTATTTGTTTTCAAAACCATTTAATGACTTGTTATGTACTATTAATGTATTTCCTGTAATAGTTAAAAACTGTGACTTTCAATCATGAGAAAAATTACTTTATTCTGAATCTTATTTATCTTTGTCATTTTTCTCTAACTCGTTATCTCCTTTCCCATTTCTGTGGGACTTTTTTTAGTTACTCATTTTTGTTTCTGCATTGTTAACACATTTATTTCGCCATATCCCACATAAACTATACTATACCGATTTGGCATATATCATTTCCCCTGTACCGTTTACTATTCAACACAAACTCTACAATGATAACAATAATAATTACATCTGTACGGAATCCAATTGTGAGCTGCTATCGTGTGACTTAAACAGTATAGACAGGGGTCATCACATAGCAACAAGGTAGTCATCATCGCTGTCCGACCAGGCCACAAACCGCCCGTGGTAGAAGCAATCATTGCTTACGTGGAAAATTGCCCCACCTGGGACAGAATAGTAATGACATGTTATTCGCTGATTGTGAAGCGTTTATTTACTCGTTTCTGTTGGTCGAGTGATTATTGCCTCGGTTGTATTATTGGTCTAGCTCATTTCTAAGGTACAACAGATTTCGAGTGTTTCAGTGATGAGATAGGATTTAGTAAATCTTTGGTGATAGCATCGTTACCACACATTGAATGAGGAAAGGAAAAAAAGGAGGGGGGGGGAGAAAGAAAATAAGAAAAAGGTAGATAGATGGATAAAGAAATATATAGATAGTATGATAGATAGATAGTTGATATAGAGAGTGGATTAAGAGAGTGAGAGAGGGACGTAGATAGATATATTGAGAAAAAAGAAGAGAGATAGAGAGAGAGGGAGAGAGATAGACAGAGAGGGAGAAAGAGAGCGTAAAATTACAGAGGCATAGTTGAAAGAAATAGATAGTTAAAAAATTTTCAGAAAAAAAAATTGTTTTACTCAGAAAAAATAGAAGGGATTATACTTGAAAGAGATTTGGGGAGGATCAGAATAATTAAATCATAGATAGAGCGAGAGACTGAGTAACTTGACAGATTATGGTGGACTAGGAGGCGGAAAAGGGGCGTGAATTATTGATATAGTTAGAGAGAAGATGGAAAAAAAGATATAGAGTGTGAGACGTCAAAACAGAAGCGAAACTAATGTAGATGAACAAAACACTTGTACTATTAGTATAGTATTAGTATGTGTTTCTCCACTTACACTGTGGGACTTGACTTGGTTGGACAAACTATGTTTATAACCTACTCTATTGTTATTTATAGCAACTTCTTGTTTGTGTTCCGAACAAACCACTTTTTTTCAATTAAAAGTAAAATAAAACACCAAATGACACGAAAAGATAAAAATTGTATGACTAGATCTATATGTAAATGCCACTCCTCTTTAAAAAAAAATGATTTTTTTTGCTTGATGCCCAATGTCAACACTAGCCTATTGTAGGCTGTATTAATAAGGGAGACGTAACACTAATCAGATATTATCCTAACAGTGGCGTCTTGTGTACTTGGTTGTAAAAATACGTAGGTTAAAACCATTTCACACTGTTATTATTGGCACAGGGATAAAAGCCGGACCCGTCTGTCCGTGAAATACATGAAATATTGACCAGCTTTTCACTGATCGAAGAGACAGCTAAATGGCTTTAGGTAACATTACGTCGTGAGAAATTTCATCCCATACAAATAATAAACCTTGACTTGATCCCATGCTGTTCATAGACGGAAAAAAGTCTGTGTTGGTGTAAAAACAAAAACACAAAAATCTGTAAGTGTTTGTAACGGAGGTGGTTACAATGTTTGTTATTTTGTTTGTATTGTATGAAATGTTATTATTATTTACATTTGTGGGCTTTCCGTTTTGTATTTATCTCATTATTTGTCTGTGTCTGTCTTTGTCTCTCTATCTCTGTCTCTCTCTCTCTCTCTTTCTCTCTGACTCTGTCTCTTTTTATAATATTATCTGTCCTTGTCCCTCTGTCTCTGTCTTTGTGTCTCTGTTAATGCCTCTTTCTCTCTCTGTCTCCTCCCCCCTCTCTCTATCTCCTTATCTCTCTTCTGCATAATGTATTTATATATCTACAATACTCTATCTTGCTCTTACTAACTCGCCATGTATTGAAACATACACCGATGTTTTGTTTTATCTTCTTGTCTTGACTGTTTTTGTCTTTATAATTATTTTATTCATACTTAATTTTCTTTTTTTCCGCTAGTCCATATATGTTGTCCTATCTGTATCTCTCTGTTTTTAACCAAACACACTTTTCTCACTCTTCCCTTTAATTCCAATGCTGACCAACATTTCGTCACTAACTGACATAGAGACATTTCTGTCAACCAATTTCTGCTTACACAACGATGGCCAATCCAGTTTGTGTTAACAGTTTTCATTCCACACTGTGATCCTGAACTCACAGAACATGCTAGATGGACTCAAAGATATTGGTTAGTTAGTATGGCTATTTCGTAAAAATTCAGATCTAAACAACTAATTACCTGACTGGAGTATAATGTAGTACCTAGGCATCTTTTCAGGACTGTTGTCATACCTTATTTTTTATAAACTAAAGACGCTAATTGCATTTGGTTGTCTCGTTTCTAAGAATAAAGAAAGTGATGTTGGGTCGGTGTCATGATGTGACCAGTTACAGCAGAAGTCTTGGCATCATTGCCACAGTATGTACACACTAGACAAACTATTAGGACCCGTCGCCGTCATGGGTTTTTCTTGGAAACTACCGGAGTAGGTTAAACTAGAAGATGGCTTCTCCTCTGCAAAAGGCGAGTCACAAAAATATTTCACTACACTAAAATACCGAACCTTTCCCTCTCAGAAAACTCGCCCGGTAAAGTGACATGGGCTTGGGGGGTTGGGTTGGTTTAACGTCCAACAGCAGCACTATATAGGCCATATTGTGAACGGATCTCAAGACGAACGTCTGGCAATTGTATGTGCTGCCACACACGAGACAGGGCGGAGATACCATGACTCATGTCTCAGCTGGTCAAATTATACTGACACCGACCCAACCAGAAAGAGGAACGCAGCCGCCAGGATTCGAACTCGGGACCTTTTGCGTTGGAAGCCGATGTTCTACCCCTGGGCCACCGGTAGTTGACATAAAACCCTGTTCTACTAAATAATGATCCTTGCGGACAAAGTAATCGGATTTTCTATGTCAGACCAACTATGTAAAAACGATGAATGCTGGACAAAACCCAATACCATTAAGAGTATTTAACACCAGTAAGATACGTAAAATAGTAATTTAGTGGCTATTTTTCAGCATCAATGTGACAATCAGGTTAATTAAAACGGTGTTTCAGGACACCATGTCGCAGTTAAGAAGAACATTAACCCAGATTTGTCTACATCATTGAACGATGCTCTTCTGCTTGGAAAGTATAGCTTATTGAACTCTTTAATTTCTATTTTTATGTAATTTGTTTTGTAAAGGATATTGGGAAACATTTCTAAAGCATAATTACTTAATATCCTACATCATTCGCTTAAGCAACCCCTGTTTTACGATTGCAGATAAAATCACTATGGAATTACATTAATATGAGATCAATTGCATCTATCATTAAAGATATTGAAGATTATCTAGTCACCATAGTATACAGCATACAGCAATTTCTTATCTATTCTATGACTGAATAGAATACAAGATTTTTACTGCATTCCTACTTAATTTTTTAAAACTGACATTGATTATAATTTATGAACCGTCTCTGGTTTAGCACTGCTAAAATACTACTTATAAAACAACACTAACACTAGCACAGATATTATAAAGATTTATTTTAATGGATGTGTGATAAGATTTCAACAGATAATTAAAGTTAAAAAATAAAGGTAGAATAGAGGATAAAGCATACAAGAGACAAAGAGACCAAGCTAGAAACGTATCGGAGCACAGGGAGTTACAGTCGATAAAACTGTGGGTAAATAAGGCTTTATAGCCTTCTAAAGTCATAATCATTATGAGGTTGAATAGGCAGTAATTGGCCCAGTTGTACATTGTATCACTAGCAAGAAGGTAAATGGGCTTTCATTAATGGCCATAGAGAAGTCCGTTATACTATATTGGTCACCTTGGGGAGTGATACGAAAAATCAATGAAGGCATTGGGCCATAACGTGATAATACAGAAAGTGAAACGGCAAACAGTGACGCGTTTAATATATTAACAGTCGGGAAAGAGATAAATAAGACATTATAAGATATACAGAGAGAGAGAGAGAGAGAGAGAGAGAGAGAGAGAGAGAGAGAGAGAGAAAGATAAAGAGAGAGCTAAATAGATGGTTAGATAGATAGATAAATAAATAGAGAGATATGTGTTAATTGATAAAATAAATCATTGATGACATGAAGCAATTGTCTGTAACTAGGCGTAACGCGTTTAAAGACGACATAAAATTGTCATTGAAAGGCTTGAATACTTTTTGAGAAAGATAGTGTATAGGTCGGAAAAAGCGGGAGTTTAGAAAACATACTTTAAAGAAAAAAGATGTAAAAGAATAGACGCACTCAGATTAACAATGGAACGCGCTGATTGCTTTCTAATACTTGATTTATACAACACTTCGGTCTTGAAAGTGAAAAATAAATTGAAATAACGGAGTCGACCGCTAGAGGCATTGTCCCTTTCACACACCAGGGCAAACAGTCTAATTCCACAGCTGCCAGGCGACCAGGGAACTGAAATATTAGAAATAAAAAAACGAAAACGAGTAAGAAGGACAACATGAGAAAAAGACAAGAAAAGGAGCAAAACGGAAAAAAAACGGGGGAAAAACTCACTTGAACATTAATAGCGCATATAAAGTAAATAGGGAAATGTGCTAAGAAAAAAAGAGGAAAAAATGGTGCGAAAAAATGAGACAGGCTTAGAGACACGAGAGAGCAATTAACATGGAGAAGAGTTATAATAAAATATAATATAAGGTAAAAGAAGGGAAAAAAACAAACCAGGGACGAAGGTTGTGGGAGGGGTATTGGATAAATATAATGCGTAGGTGGATGAGGCGCGGGAGGTGGTATAGATAGATAGATAGATAGATAGATAGATAGAAGATAGAAAATGATAGATAGATAGATAGATAGATAGATAGATAGATAGATAGATAGATAGATAGATAGATAGATAGATAGATAGATAGATAGATAGATAGATAGATAGATAGATAGATAGATAGATAGATAGATAGATAGATTAATAGATAGCTTTGTGTTATTTGCTA
Organism: Elysia chlorotica; assembly: GCA_003991915.1. NCBI lineage: Eukaryota > Metazoa > Mollusca > Gastropoda > Plakobranchidae > Elysia > Elysia chlorotica. The sequence continues at coordinate 826,806 of RQTK01000054.1, read as the reverse complement.
CGATAATCCATTGGTAACATGAATCAATTGACTGTAACTAGTCGTTTTAGGCGTTACGCGTTTGAAGACAACATAAATAAGATTGTCATTTAAATGCTTGAATACTTTTTTTTAGAAAGATAGTGTAGACGTCGGAAAAAAAGCGGGAGTTTAGAAAATATTATACTTTAAAGGAAAAAGATGTAAAAAAAAATAGACGCACGTAGAATAACAATGGATTGCGCTGATTGCTTTCTAATACTTTTTTTTACAACAATTCGGTCTGAAAAGTGAAAAATAAATTGAAATTACGGAGTGGACCGCTAGAGGCATTGTCCCTTTAACACACCAGGGCAAACATTCTAATTCCACAGCTGCCAGGCGACCAGGGAACTGAAATATTAGAAATAAAAAAACGAAAACGAGTAAGAAGGACAACATGAGAAAAAGACAAGAAAAGGAGCAAAACGGAAAAAAAACGGGGGAAAAACTCACTTGAACATTAATAGCGCATATAAAGTAAATAGGGAAATGTGCTAAGAAAAAAAGAGGAAAAAATGGTGCGAAAAAATGAGACAGGCTTAGAGACACGAGAGAGCAATTAACATGGAGAAGAGTTATAATAAAATATAATATAAGGTAAAAGAAGGGAAAAAAACAAACCAGGGACGAAGGTTGTGGGAGGGGTATTGGATAAATATAATGCGTAGGTGGATGAGGCGCGGGAGGTGGAAACTTATCGAAAAAAATACATAGACTGGAGACAAAGTAAAGTAGTTAATACAATGGATATACGTCTAGACCGAAACTCTTTCAGACAAAAGAAATTTTAAAAAGGTTGACAACTAAGAACATGCCAAGGAGCCGATGCAAATGGTTATGAATTAAATTGTATAGAGTAACAACCAAGTCACAGCTTTAAGCACTACAGCAATCTATACTAACCACTTCTTTGCTTTTACTCCTCTCTTCTATCAAAAACTATTACTGGATGTCCAAAGATCTACTCTTTGTCATCTAAAACTATGACTGGATTTTTTAAAGAGTCACTCATAACGTAGACAATTCCATTCTCAACAAAGCTCATTTTGACGTCATTTTCCAAAGTCCATTGTCAATGGAGAATACTCATAGCTTACAAAAAAGAACAACAATGTTTTTGATCCTTGGGGCGAGGAATGTCCAAATCTGTTTAGCTAGATCTGGACAATCCAATCAGCCGTAGCACACATCTCGTTCACTGGTGACCCACACAATACCACAATTATCTATCCTGTGGCGGACCCATGGTTTACAGGGATTGGAATCACGAGATGTGTTTACCGGGGATATGGTATGAATTAAGATACGAGACGTATAAATTTGCACTGTCCAGACATATTACGTGTGTGTCATGATGAACCAGATCTTTGACTAGACAGATACCCCACCTCCCGCATTATGTTTGTCTTCGTATTTATATGTTTTTGTCGATATCAGCTTGCGTGCAATCCTCAATGGATCTGGTGAGCTGACTTTACGTATTGGGCCTCAGATTACGGTGATGCTCCCTGGGATATACCTAGATTTGTAATATTTGTGTCAACGCGACCCATGAGGAAATACTAGTTGATTGATAAATTCGGTGGTCTGTCTCACTTCTTAAAGTTCCAGTGCTCGGGTTGGTGTTAATTCAAAAGGGTGTATAAGGGTAGTAAGAATTGACTGTTGTAAATAAACCCATATCAGAGGAATACTACAATGGCTCCAATAAATAGGCTGAATTTTACTTTCTCATATTTATAGATTTATAGATTTTCAACCTACATAACTATGTCTAACTGTGTACACTGATTCTTTGGTACGCAGAGCTTTTTTGTGTGCATCGTTTCCCTTGACATAATTTTGAGTTAATGCTATCCATGTTTGATGTTTTCCATCTTTTTTCTTAAGTCCATAGAAATGCAGATGAGAGCCAAATTCAAGGAACGTTTAAGACATCGATAAAAATGGACTCTGATTCTGTCAGGCATTCAGAGTATATCGACCTAAAGAAAAGTCTCGCTTTTCATACTTGCAATGGATGTAACGTGATGTTGAAAGTAGCACGTGATATATTACTGGACTTAAAACCGATTTTTCCAGCTCTGTGGGGCATAGAATGTGATATTTGCTTAAACTGGTCTTAAAAAGACTCTTCAAGCTCTAGTGAAACTAAAATGTGATATTTCCTTACATATATTAAGATTTTTTCTTTCAAACTCTGAGTGCATCACCAGTATAGGATGGATTTCTATAATATGAACATTCCAATGACCTCATTCATGAATTTTGAAGCATACAATCTATAACTTTCTACAATTTACGAAAAGCTTGTGGCAGGTGTATTTCGTCGTTTTCTTTTGTTTCTTCTGTACGTGTGCGTTTCCTATGAACATAATTTTCGTTTTGTAGGCATTTTTTTATAAATTATAGTTGAATTATGGCTTTTAGGAAAATCTTCATTTCATTTAAAGTTTGAAGCAATGAATTACTTAAAGAACGTAAAAAATTGAAAATGTCAGACCACTGAAAATAAGCAATTTTGATAGAGGTTTTGTAATAAAAGTTCAAACAAATATACACATGAATGTAAGTTTTACGCTTTATTGTCCTACTAAGTTAGAAAAAAAACCAACAAAACATGAAAATTGAACACTGCACGATTGACAATCAAACCGAGTCATGAAATTTGTGCCTGAAATGATGGCCGTGATATTGATTCGATCTGGTTACTTTACGATATCTGTCGTGTATCAATAATTTATGATTGATGATAGCTCTCAGTGATAGGAATATGTTTTAATTGAAAATGTACCAAAAAAAAAATAGAAAAACATCTTCTAGGGATACCTTTGTCGACATACAAATGTTAAGTAAACATGAACTTAAGTTTTGTTAAGAGCTTATGTTATTTTAAATTTTCTTTAGTCACGTAATCTAATCATGTCGGGCGATGAACAGAACCTTCTGGAACGTGCCGTTGCACATCTGTCCTGAGTGACCTCCAAACATCTCAATGTTAAGATATTGATTCACAAATCATCGCATTCTTTCTTCCTCACCCTGTCTATATATTTCTTGACCTGTCCCCCCTAAAAGATCCCAAACATGACTGTTTTTACATTACATTACGCGTTCATATATCTTCATTTTCCTGACAAAAGTAAGGACGAAAAAAAAAACTACAAGCAACACATTATTTCCTTCTAGGAAATTTTATATCCTATTCTAGATATTCAAAAAATTTCATTGGCACATGCCCACCAATACTCTACCAGTGAGCGAACAATAAGTTTATTCATACAGGGAGGGTCCAGTAGTATTTAAAACGAACTATCGAACATAATTCTAGGAGATTCCCGTTTCATAGCTGAATCACTTTTCCAAGAAAGGATGGTGTTGGAATCTGGGGAATCCCAAGCTGGGCGGAAAAATAACATTATTCGATCTGAATCCAAATTAATGAAGGGTCTAATGAAAGGGTAACGAAATCTATAGAAGACGGCTGGTATAGCATGACACGATGTTAGTTTTTTTGTATGCTTTCATATCTTACTCCTCAAGAAGTAAACAATATTATCAGAAGGTTTTTTTTTAGAATAAAGAAAGGAAAGAGGCTAAACAACCCCTTACTAAAGACCATTTATACTCTATGTTATTAGACTTTTCAAACCGTTAATTTGTTTCAAACAACCGTTTTAATAAGAAGGTTGCGTAGAAAAAAAAGTGCAGGGTTTATACATCAACAGCATTAATTTGAGAATGAGAAAGAAAGAGATTTATAAATTATTTCCCTAAATTACGTAAAATACGATTGATTGTGTTACTGTTTAACCATTTGAGATGCCACAAGTTTTGTTTCATTGAAAACATGTTTCACAAGTAGAAAAGTAAAAAAGAAAATCAAGGTCAAAACCAAGTTGTTCAGGTTTCTTTTCTCGTCTCAATGTCAATACCGTGGTATACCAATGATCCTACTAAACACGTAAACCTGCTCTCTAGCCATACCACGATAAATAAAAAAGTGAGTAAAATAAATGCTCTAGTTGTTCTCCTGCTGGCGAACTGTATCGTGTGTGCTTCAGTAGCATCATGTAGCGTGGCAACCACTGGTCTCTGGACTAGATTAATGAATGGTGAAATGGGGTGAGTACTTTGCGTGTGGTGTGAGCATAACAAACCTGCTAGGGGTCCAGGGACCTACCATCCCGCCATACTCAGGTACATAGTAAATAAAATTACACCGGTAAAGAGGTGCTGGCCTGCCAAACCTTAGCCATGAAAGAATATTTTAAACGGAATTCATTACAAGGTTTTGGTAAATAGTTTACGCTTATATGAGTGAGTGGGTTGGAAGTCTGGAAATGGATTTCACAGAGCGGCCGCTGTGACCTTGCTTTCGCATCTGTAGGATTTAGTTTTCGAGTTAAGAATTTCTGATAACCAGGGTAGAGTAAGAAGAGAGAATTAGGAGCTCACTAGAACATGTTTTCAAACCGTTAAATGTACTAACACTACAAAAACTGGTCGTGTAACTCATTTCTAGTGGTTGATTTATTACAAGTACGTGAAAAGTTATTGAACATGATAATGATAGAAACAGATAATTATTTATGTAGATAAAGACGGAGAGAGAGAGAGAGAGAGAGAGAGAGAGATACAGAAAGACAAACAGGCAGATAGACAGACAGACAGACAGACCGACAGACCGACAGACATACATACAGACCGACAGACAGACAGACAGACAGACCTTCGGACGGACAAACAGAGATAGAGGCAGAGACATAGTCACAAATTGAAGGATACAGTAGACAGACAGACAGACAGACAGACAGACAGACAGACAGACAGACAGACAGACAGACAGACAGACAGACAGACAGACAGACAGACAAGACAGACAGACAGACAGACAGAGACAGACAGACAGACAGACAGACAGACAGACAGACAGACAGACAGACAGAGACAGACAGACGGACAGACAGACAGAGATAGAGACAGAGACAGAGTCACAAATTGAAGGATACAGAAAAACTAACAAGAAAGAAAAATACTTTTAAAAGAACATTACGTAATGAAACGAGAAATGGAAAACATATTATTTCCTTCGATAAAACTCAACATCCTTTGGAAGATTTAAAAAAATCTGCCTTTTAAACTCATACAATGAGTCGATTCTAAGGAACATAGAAGGGCATTGAGGAGTTAAATTTACAGTCTCAACATAAACAACGTTGGGTATGCCAAATGCAGAGAAGGTGCAAGATATTCTAACGACAGTCACAATGGATAATGAAATCTAAGAACTTCAACAGACGAAGATGAAACCAAAGTGCAGGTTATATAAAAGTTAGACATGCAGTGAACATAACGTGTAACTGGTTGACACATAGACATACACAAGATGCATTATTTTCATTTTTTCCACTTAAATTAATAGAAGCATTACAATAAAGGGAGCTTGTTTTGTATTGATGATGGCTTTCACACGTTTATATTTAGGGGTATTCACGCCATGAATTTATAAAAGCATATCATTGTACTTTGAAGACGAATTTAACTAAACTTTCACTTGATTTACAGACATTGATACGTCACTCGTGCGTACAAAATGGAGAAAGCAATAGCAAAAAGAATGGATAATCCTGGCAGTGTATGGGTCCAGTGTGAAAGATAGAGACAGACAGACAGACAGACACAGACACAGACACAGAAAAGAATGAACAAGGTATAGACAGAAACAAAAGTAGAAACAGATATCAAGGGGGCAAAAATAGGGAGCAATGCAAATCGACACAAATGTACATCAGGGTCGAGAGATGCGAAAGAAACCGTGACAAATTGTGAGTGAGAGAGGGAGAGAGATAAAAAGAGATAAAAATAGAGATCGCTGTGAGAGAGAGAGAAAGAGGGAGATAGCTACAAAGATAGGCAGAGAGAATAAATAAAGAGAGAGAGAGGGGAGAGTGAGAGATGAGAGAGAGAGGACGAATAAAAGAAAGGATGAGTGATGCATGAACGAAAAAGTCCGTTTTCTTAAAAAAAAAATCCAATTTCCTTTTGTAAGTTTAATTTAGAACTCAATATCGCAGAAAAAAGTGAAATTGTCTTCCCTGACGCCTCTCCTATTTGCTTACATCTACTCCTTTCTCTGTTCCTCTTTCTTTCAATCTCTATCTCTGTCTCTGTCTCGTACTCTCTCTCTCTCCCTCTCTTTCTAAAAATGTGTCTGTCTCTGCCTATCTTTTTCTTTCCACGCGGAAGCTTCTTTAAAACCCACTTCGATTACAGATCCAGACACCCGGTCTTATTTCTCTGTCTCTGTCTCGTATGTCTCTCCCACTCTTTCTAAAAATCTTTCTGCATCTGCCTATCTTTTTTTCTCCACGAGAAAGCTTCTTTAAAACCCGCTTCGATTACAGATCCAGACACCCGGTCTTATTGCTTCTAAATTCCTTTGCTCTGTACAAATACTCCTTTTCTTTATGGAATTCTACGAAACTTTTTATAAGCTCCATGAGAATTTGCTTTGAGATTGATCATGCACATAGTGAATTAAGACAACCACAAACATTATAATTAAAATTTACTTATACAGGGTTAGAAAATGGTGATAAGAAATATCACTTTAACCTTTTTGTGTGTTTAAAGAGACATGCATTGAATAAGATGACCGAGTAATTGTGTGCAAAGTGTATGATAATAAAACGTGTGCTTTGTGTAGATTGTGTAGTAAAAGACGTCCGTAAGAAAATAGTAAAAGTACATTCACAGAAAACTGAACTACCCAAAACTTACATAGGGTTAAGCTTATTGAATCCAAGTGCCTTCAAATCATAGTCTTTGTCCTTGTATATATTGAAGCAAACAGTCTTTTTGTGAGCGACGTTTTCTAGTTTACATCCATTGTGCAATATACTTATCTATTTCATAAAATTATAAAAAGAAATGTCGGCCCAATTTCGCAACTCTTCTTTGAGTCCCATTTGATAGGGTCAAAAACTGCGCGAGTAAAAGAAGTATTTGTAGGTCCTTATCACTAAAGATGGAACGCGATCTTCTACAATTTAATTAAATCAGGTGAAATCGTAGAAAGAGGAGGGGGGGGGGGCAGTTAATAAACTTGGATGACATTGATTATAAAGGACAGGCATGGTGATTGTGAAGGGTCAGACTGATAGATGAAGGAAAAAGAGGTAGATTTAGGAATTAGAAACGTAGAATTATAAGCAAAAGTTAGTGGCACAAAAAGACAATTATGCCAATATAAGAGAGAAAGAGAGAGAGAGAGAGAGAGAGAGAGAGAGAGAGAGAGAGAGAGAGGGAGAGAGAGAGAGAGAGAGAGAGAGAGAGGGGGAGAGAGAGAGAGAGAAAGAGAGAGAGAGAGCGAGAGAGAAGGAGAGAGAGAAGGAGAGAGAGAGAGGGAGAGAGTGAGGTGGGTACAGAGAGATAGAGATATATACGCGGGCTGTCCCATAAGTACGGTAAGTGGAAGGGAATGATTTGGGCAAACTTAATACAATTTTTATGTAACATGTCCACACCTTTAGTCTGATCGATGCATTGTCCCCTTCAGAGAAAGCAAGTGTACCATCCTTGAAGAATATTGCGTCAAGTACTTTCAGCCGTGCTGACACTTGTCTGATAAGCTCGTCATCAGAATCAAACCGTTCTCTGACAAGTGTCGCTTGAGGGGCCAAAACACATAAAAATTTGATGGGGGGAAATCTGGGCTATGAGGGGAATGCTGTGGGATGTCCCGTCTATGCTTTTAAAACCAGTCTTTAGTGTGCTATGCTGTATGGTGTGGCATTGTCATGTTGAAAAACGAACCCTTAGCCCAATCGCTCGGGTCTCTTTCGCAGTATTGATTCCTGCAGTTTGTTTAATGTTTCACAGAACCTGGAGGCATTAGTTGTATTCCCTTTGCATCCAAAAACACAGTTGCTATCAACTTTTTTAGTGAAGACTGCAATTTAAACTTTTCCGCGCAGGGGAAGGTTGGTGTTTCCCAACACCGTGCTTATACTGAACGCTTATCAGTCCGTTTTGAAATTCGCGACGCCAAAATGTTACTTGAATCTTCTTCATAATACCAACTCTACACAAATGTCAGTAGGAATGCTGCCTTTTTCATTGAAAAATTGTATAAAACTACGGATTTCATCCTTTCGCCACTGAAAAATTATAGCCATCCTTTTTGCCATGGTGACTTAATATCCGCTGAACAATAGTTTTTAAATTTTGACATTAATTTGGTATGCGACGAATAAATGTTGGAATTCCCGTTTACAGATTAAAAAGGTGCGTAAAAATGTTCTAAAGTAATGGCTTCACTTACCTCTCTTCTGGGACAGCCATTGTTATGTGTATATTGTGGATGGGTCCCAAGACTAACCTCTGATAGTTGTACAAGCTGTCACACAGAGACAGCACGGAAATACCATAACTGCCTTATACTGACACTGACCCAACCAGTGATGAACGAAATCGGACAAATAAAACGTTTTACCGATCGTGGGATTAGAACCAGGGACCTGACAAATGGGAGGCCAATGCTTTACGACTTCCGCCTGATAGATCCCAAAGAAAGAGAGACATATAGGCAGAGACAGACGGAAGAGGATGGCTGAGAGAAGGAGACAAGGAAATAGTAGAAACATCTTAACGAAAAACCTTTAAGACTACTAGATGGATGGAAATCAATTGAAAATAAGGGAAAATGCGGTTGGCATGGATACATAGAATTAACAAAAAAATTAAGAAAAAGATAGCCAACAGCCAACGTGCCGTACAATTTCGTTCTAACACTTATTAAATCAACCACGTATTCATTATGATGTTGTTTTTTTGAGTGTTGAAATCAAATGCGAAGAAACTCCATTTTCAAACTAAGAGCTTTAACAAGACAGAATTACCGTGAAAATACATTATTCTAGCAACCCCAAGAAAACAGGTCCCGAAATATTGTGTGGGATCGAAAATTGTGGACAATTTCAAACTACATACAGTAAGAAAATCTTTGCATGCCAAGATTATGTCTTGTCTTATTAAAGGTGGCTTAAGATTTTATTCAATTGTTATATTGAGGGTAAACAGTCAGCAGAAAAGAAAAGAAAAAGAAAAAGAAAAAGAAAAAGAAAAAGAAAAAGAAAAACAAATAAGAGAACAGTCTCGGGATTTTAATTATATAGAGTGAGAAAGGTTCAGATAGAGAAAGAGAGGGAGATAGAGGGATAGATAGACAAATACATGTAGATAGATATATAGATAGATAGATAGATAGATAGATAGATAGATAGATAGATAGATAGA